>MU781935.1:62005-124662 GCA_026770625.1 Nicotiana glauca
GTTGAGTATTCCCTTATGTTTTATTCTTGTTACCTCATGAAAGGGTTTCTGGCTCATTTACTCATGATAGTATGATAAGAAAGATATGTTACGTTGGTACTCGGTTGAGTTAGGCACCGGGTGCGCATTGCGGCCCTTTGGTTTGGGGCGTGACAAGTCTCGCATGTTAATATTTACTATGTTTTCCTACATGTTTTTGCTATACTTCCCAGTATTATCCTATTGTATGTGTTTTCTGCTGAGTTCTTTAACGTTGTTTACTTTACTGGACTTTGTTCGAGTTTTTACTAAAACATGTTTCATCTACTGCTTATTAAGTTTGTATCACTCGTTCTCTTCTGAACTCGCTTAAACTCCAAGTTTTCTTAAAACATTTTCTTCATGCTTTAAATCAACTTTCTTTCCTTATTGTTTAAAACCTACTATCATATCTGTTGTTTCTCATGTGGCTCTGAAATAGGCCTTTGAGTCTATTTCAATGGTTTGCCTTCTCATCTCGGTGTATGATTCGAGTTGAAAACCCTAGGATTTAGGGGTTTCCTTTGGCAAGTTTGAATTTGTGTTCGGGATAAGGTTCTACTTTGGAATCCTAGACTATCAGACTCATTTTGAGTCCATGAACTGAATTTGAATCTCTTTGTTGTGACTCATAACTTTTTCCATGCCTGTCTTTCCTAATTAGCATGGCAACTCCTTCTTGTTTGATATTTGTGTGCTTTATATATGAGAAATTCTTCTTTCAAGAAGGGTTTTGCTAACTATTGATTGATTCCGAATTTCTTTTACTAAGGTCTAACTGATTGCTACTGATTTTATCTAATTGAACCCTCTTTACCTTTTCCTGACTTGGTTAATTCGAACAAAGCCTGCAATTTTGATTTTACTTGCTGTTTGATTGATTCCCTTTACTTATTTTTCACAAACTGTGTACCACTGAACTTTTACCTTGAATAACTCCTGTGTATTTACCCTTCTTGTGTTACTTTGGAAAAGATTTTAATCAAATTCTTTCCTTAATTGTCTTTTACCCGTTTGAAATCAGAATCCCTTAACTAAGGAGAGACTTTGTGTGATTGATTGCAAGAACTGTTTTCTTACCTTTTTCTTACTTGATTTCTGCACTATAAAAGGGGTACGACCCTTCTGCACTCACAGACTTTCAACGGACATTACCTACACACTTACAATTCAATACTTCTTTGAGTTCCATACTCGAGCACACATTACTCACATGCAATTTGAATACTTTTGCAACATTTTGCTCTCTTCTGAGATCTTTTGGATTGTTTGCCTGCAACTGGGTTTTTCAAGAATATTGTTTTACTTGTTTGTTTTCCTGAAACTGGTATGTTCTAATTTAACTTTTCAACTTCACCCCTATGTGTGTACTTTATAGTTTCAACATTCTTGTTTACTTTGCTGTTTATGTTCAATATTGACTATGCATGTTCTTTTCTTGCATCTGTTTCTATTGTGAATCCCTACCCCCTACCCATTTCAATGTGATTGGCTTAAAGTTTAGAACATGCAAACATCCAAGTTGTTGCTCATGTCTGTACTTGATCCTTAAAGGATCCTAACTCCCAAACAATATGCCCAGTAGACTGGGTAGGGGTGTGCTAGCACTCTTTATTACTGGGCATGACCACCAGTCTACCTTGGTTTTCCTAACTCCCCTCTGTGCAGTTACAGTTACTCTTAGATTCTAATTCTGCCCTCCTCCTATGAGCCTTGCCTTGGGACCTTGAGTTCCCTCTAAACTTGGACATTTGAGGGCTGGCCCTTCCACACTGCACTATAATTTAATTCTGCAATGTATTTGGGTGTAAGCATTGCCGGGAGTCCATTTGAAGCTCTTGGGAACTTTGACACATCCCAAATAAGAGAAAGGCTTTGGAAATATGCTATATGGAAGTTGGTTTATTTCATATTTCAGACCTGGGGTCTGAATTAGGCTCTCCTTGGTTGGAATCTTTAATTTCTGATGTAATTTTACTTTTCTTGATTCATTCGGGTTGTAATAATTTGTAATAACTTATGGAGCGTATAGTGAAAAGGGGAGGGTCACTCATGTATGGATGTGGGTAGACATCATGTTCTTAGGCATTTATTCCTACAATCTCATCCTGCCTCTCATTTATGCATGTCATATAGAAATCCTGTCTATAGTTCTTCATCTATGCATGTCATATAGAAATCCTGTCTATAGTTCTTCAGTTATGCATGTCATATAGAAATCCTGTCTATAGTTCTGCACATATCATCTCATATAGAAACACTGTTTATAGTTCCGCACTTACGTATATATAGATATCATGTCCTTAAGGCTCTGCACTCATATAGACACCATGACTATAGGTTTCTGCATTCTTGAATCATGTAGATAACCTGTCTATAGGATCTTTTAAATTTTGTATTTTGCATCTATCACTAGGCAAACGGTTTACAGGTTTAAAATAACAAAATTACATTGGAGATACTATGCCTATAGGACTCTCGCACTTCTGTAAATGTTTTAAACTCAGTCACACTTAGAAATCATGCCTACTGGAATAACTAGTTTAATCTTATTCGTCTATTCCCTCTACAAGTTTAAATTCAGTAGTAATGTCGTTTAATCTGCAGAACTTATCTTTTTTTCTATAATCGGCAAGCCTTCCTTAAAATCAGTACACTTTGCATTGTTAGATATCATGCCTATAGGTTTCACCTAGGCAAGCCATTAGGTGATTAATTAACTGCACCGTTCTTTGATAATTACAACCAGCAGTCATGCCTAATTCGGACTTCTTATCTGAAAATATGTGATAAATAAGCCATGCCTTAACGTTTAAGTTTAATTCAGACCATAACCAGTATATTTAAGTCATGCTAAACAATTTGTTGCTTTAAGTGAGGAGGACTGTTTGAGCCTTTAAACTGCTACGTGTTTCCCCCTTTAACTGCTTTATGTGTTTTGTTGTTGCATTAGAATTTTATTCTTTTAAAACTCTGAAAAGCCAAATCTCCTTTCCCTTTAGGATTAGTAGTCCCAAATGCCTCCGGGACTGATAGGATTGGGGCAGGTACCAGCATGCAATAAGTAACGACACTGTTCCACGTTTAATACCCTAACGGGGTGGGTAAGGGTAGACATGGATATGATGACCATGCAATAACACCACGTGTATAAATGGTTATCGGGTGTTGTATGGGGTGATCCATGTTATTTATAAACCTAGGATCCCCTTTCCTCTTTACTTGTTCACCTTCCCTTTTTTTTCCAGAATTTTAAAGCTGTTTAGTTTTCAGTTTCTTCAACTTCTTTCACTTCCCTTTTTAAATTACTTGCATCAATTATTTTACCCCCTTTCCCTTTACTTGTGTATCTTTTCTTTAATTGTAAAACTACCTTCTTCTAAATTTCAGCACTCTTTAAACCTCATGTACTTCTTTTATTTGTAACAATTATGTGAAACATCAGGCAGTGAAATTTGAGTGGAATCACCAGGAGGTGATCATTCCTGGTGATGGTAGTAATCCCATATATAGTCGCCGGACCATTCCAGCAATTGGAGGAAGAAGAAGAATAGGTGGGGAAACTTATCACCACATCGAGTGGGTCAATGCCATCGATAAAGACAAATGGTGGGACAACAAAATGGAAAGCATACTAAATTGGAGCGGGTATGAACCTGGCAAGGGACTTGGAAAGAATCTACAAGGAATCGCTAAGCCCATCAAGCTCAAGAAGCATGGCACCACCTTTAGATTGGGATATGTGTATACCTGGAAAGAATTCAAGGAATGATCGCCACCCTGGCACGGTCCTTACTATCCATTAGAGCAGCCGATACCCCGTTTGGAGCAGACCTTCCAGCCAGCCGAGGTTATCAATGGGTCAGAAGAAGAGGAAGCACTAGCAGCAATGAAGAACTTGTTCCTAGAAGATGATGACATGGATTGTTGTGTTATTTTTTAGGAGGAAGGCCCTTCCATATAGGCTGTAAACAAAGGAGCACGCCTCGACAACTGGACTGTCAGGACCACCAGAGCCCGACATGCCTTGGGGTAGCAAGGCTGAACAAAGCACCACACACTATTTTATTTTCCCTTCGCATTTTTATTTTTTGCAAGAAAGAGCTCCAATGTTTGAAACACTTATGGAATTTATTAAAGTATTTCAATATTTTTATAAATCTCACTCTTATTATTTTCTCTCGTAACTTTACTCAAACAGCATTACTATTACTTATCTTGATGAACCGATGACTATGACCTGCAACGAGACAACGCAATAAACAGATATAGGCTCAGAGGAGGATGATATACTAGAATAAGTTGTCAAAGAGGTTGAGGATTTTGAGAATAGACCTAATTCCAACCTGGATGAAACTGAGGTTGTTAACTTGGGAGATGCATAAAATCTCAAAGAAACTCGCATCAGTGTTCATCTGTCACCGTCAGAAAAGAAAGAGTACCCGATATTTTTGAAGGAGTATGAGGACATATTTGCCTGGTCATATGACGACATGACTGTTTTAAGTACATCTATTGTGGCACACAAACTACCGACTGATCCGACATGTCCGCCAGTGAAGTAGAAGCTCAGAAAGTTCAAACCTGACATGAGCTTGAAAATCAAGGAAGGAGTCACTAAGCAAGTCAAAGCTAAGGTTCTCAGGGTAGTGGAATACCCGACGTGGTTAGCCAACATTGTGATAGTACCAAAGAAGGACGGGAAGGTTATAGTCTTTGTCGACTACCGGGACCTCAACCGGGCCAGTCCCAAAGACGACTTCCCCTTGCCAAACATACACATCCTGATTGACAACTGCGCCAAGCATGAGCTGTAGTCATTCGTTGATTGTTTTGCTAGATACCACCAGATATGGATGGATGAAGAAGATGCTAAGAAAACGGCCTTCATTATACCGTGGGGGATGTATTGTTACAACATGATGTCGTTTGGGTTAAAGAATGTTGGGCCACCTACATGAGGGCCATGACCACTATTTTTTACGACATGATACACAAGAAGATCGAAGTGTATATAGACGACGTCATCATTAAGTCCAAGAAAGCCGCTGATCACATGGAAGATTTAAGGAAATTCTTTAATAGACTAAGAAGGTACAACCTGAAATTGAACCTCGCAAAATGTGCATTCGGGGTTCCAGCTGGAATATTGCTTAGGTTCATTGTGAGTCATCGAGGGATAGAACTGGATCTATCAAAATTCAAAGCTATTCAAGAATTGCCACTGCCAAAGAACAAGAAAGAAGTAATGAGTTTCTTGGGAAGACTAAACTACATTAGGCGGTTCAAAGCACAATCTACGGTCATCTATGAGCCAATCTTTAAGATGCTGAAGAAGGACGCCGCTACCAAATGGACTTACGACTGCCAAATAGCCTTCGATAGAATTAAGGAGTACCTGTCAACACCGCCAGTTTTGGTCCCGCTCGAGCCAGGTAGACCCCTGTTACTCTACCTTGCGGTACTAGATAGAGCATTTGGTTGTGTTCCGGGGCAGCATGATGAAACGGGGAGAAAAGAGCTGGCCATCTATTATCTCAGCAAGAAGTTCACCCCTACAAGGCCCTATATTCTCTGTTGGAATGCACCTGTTGTGCCCTGACTTGGGTAGCTCAGAAGTTGAGGCACTATTTTTGTGCTTATACGACGTATCACATATCAAGAATGGACCCATTGAAGTACATCTTCCAGAAGCCCATGCCCACTAGCAAGCCAGCCAAGTGAAAAATCCTGCTGAGTGAATTCGACATTGTCTACGTAACTTAGAAAGCAATCAAAGGACAGGCATTAGCAGATCACCTTGCAGAAAACCCTGTGGATGGAGAATATGAACCCTTAAAGACGTATTTTCTTTATGAAGAGGTATCCTTCATAGGGGAAGAAATTGCAGAATCCTATGATGGTTGGAGGATGTTTTTCGATGGAGTAGCAAATTTCAAAGGAATTGGCATAGGGGCAGTCCTAGTATCAGAATCTGGTCATCATTATCCAGTATCCGCCAAGCTCAGGTTCCCCTGCACCAACAATATGGCCGAGTACGAAGCTTGCATTTTAGGGCTCAAGATGGCCATTGACATGAACGTCCAAGAGTTGCTAGTGATTGGAGATTCAGATTTGATTATACATCATGTCCGAGAAGAATGGGCGACCAAGAACTCCAAGATACTCCCATATTTGCATCATGTACAGGACTTGAGGAAGAGGTTCACAAAGACAGAATTGCGGCATGTTCCTAGAGTCCAGAATGAGTTCGCCGACGCATTAGCTACCCTATCATCTATGATTCAGCATCCAAATAAGAACTTCATAGACCCTATTCCAGTAAAGATTCATGATCAGCCAGCTTGATATGCTCATGTTGAGGGAGAAGCAGATGGAAAGCCTTGGTTTCACGACATCAAGGAATATTTAGCCAAAGGAGAATACCTAGAACTTGCAAACACTACTCAGAAGCGCACACTTCGAAGATTGTCAAATAATTTCTTTCACAGCGGAGGAACCCTATATAGGAGGACTCCTGATTTGGGATTATTAAGGTGTGTCGACACGAAAGAAGCATTCAGGCTGCTAGAAGAAATTCATGCCGGGACCTGTGGTCCACATATGAACGGTTTCATCTTAGCCAAGAAGATACTCCGAGCTAGTTATTTTTGGATGACTATGGAGACGAACTGCATCCAATATGTTCGAAAGTGCCACTGCTGTCAGATCCATGCAGACATGATAAAAGTGCCTCCAAATGAGCTTAATGCAACAAGCTAGTCCTGGCCATTCGTCGCCTGGAGAATGGATATTATCGGACCAATCGAACCTGCCGCATCAAACGGGCATAGGTTTATCCTAGTAGCAATTGACTATTTTACCAAATGGGTTGAAGCAACATCTTATAGAGCACTGACCAAGAAAGTCGTGGCAGACTTTGTCCGCGACCGCATTGTTTTCCGATTCGGGATTCCAAAATTGATCATCACTGATAATGGATCCAATCTCAACATTGACCTAATGAAGGCCATGTGTGAAACCTTCAAGATCAAACACAAGAATTCCACAGCTTACAGGACTCAGATGAACGGAGCTGTAGAAGCCACCAACAAGAACATCAAGAGAATACTGAGGAAGATGGTAGAAAATCATAAATAGTGGCGTGAGAAGCTATCATTTGCTTTGTTGGGGTATCGCACCACAGTACGCACATCAACTGGTGCAACTCCCTATATGTTGGTTTATGGTACAGAAGTCGTCATTCCCGCCGAAGTAGAAATTCTATCCTTAAGGATCATACAAGAAGCTGAGCTCGACGATGTAGAATGAGTAAAAGGTCGTTACAAGTAGCTGGCTCTTATAGATGGTAAAAGAATGAATGGAGTTTTCCACGGTCAACTTTATCATAACAGAATGTCCAAAGCCTTCAACAAGAGAGTCAAACCAAGATGGTTCACACTGGGGCAGCTGGTGTTAAAGAAAATTTTCTCGCATCAAGATGAACCCAAAGGGAAATTCTCTCCCAATTGGCAGGGTCCATACATGGTTCATCGGGTTCTTACAAGAGGAGCCCTCATACTTGCAGAAATGGACAGAGAAGTTTGGCCAAAACCAATAAATTCAGATGCAGTCAAGCGATACTATGTGTAGCATTTATGATTTCCTTGTATGATGTAAATCGAACTATGTCTGACCTGATTCCCGTTTATGAGGGGATACGTAGGCAGCATTATGGGTTCAGTCACAATGCAACAAATTTTCACTTCCCCCCTGCAATTGGAAACTAGGGCAGAATTTTGAGGAGGACCCTCACCCTCAAAATTCTGAACTAACTTCAGCCGATCATTGCAAGCCACCGTCAGAAGTATCAACCGAGTAAACCGAGGCAGAATTTTGAGGAGGACCCTCAAAATTTTGGAGCGAGAGAGGTTACAATGTCTTGAACCGCGTCGCGATCGCTGGTTCATCTAAAGAAAGCTATTTTCAATTATGTATTTATGTTACATTTTTACTAAATCACGCATGTCTATTATCAAAATTGCTTTATTTAATAGCGGTACCCCGATGATACACAACATCACTAAAAATAGAGCCAAGCAGGACGAGCAAAGTTCAGGGGGAGACGAACTAATCTTCCCCCTCTACAAAACTCACGATTTTTCTTTGGATGCAGACAGCCAAGTCGCAAATCATAGAATACATTTATACACTCATACTTTTAGGGAATACGACTCTCAGAACCATCACCTATTTACAATTGCTATCCGTACGCGACATCCCCAGCAGCCGCAATATTGCAATCAGCTATCAGCTAAGAGATTTTACTACTATTCGCGTTTTACTTTTCTGCATTGCATAAGGCTACCTATTCTGCATTCTGAGGTTAAGCTCTACCTCCATTTTCATTGCATAAGGCTACCTTTCTGCCTTCCGAGACTAAGCCATGTCTCCATTTGCATTTATACATTGCATAAGGCTACCTTTCTACCTTCCAAGACTAAGCTCTGTCTCCATTTGCATTTCTGCATTGCATAAGGCTACCATTCTGCCTTTCGAGGTTAAGCTCTATCTCCATCTGCATTTCTCTACATTGCATAAGGCTACCTTTCTGCCTTTCGAGGTTAAGCTCTACCTCCATCTGCATTTCTCTGCATTGCATAAGGCTACCTTTCTACCTTCCGAGACTAAGATTTGTCTTCATTTGCATTTCTGCATTGCATAAGGATACTATTCTGCCTTCCGAGGTTAAGCTCTCCCTCCATCTGCATTTATCTGCATTGCATAAGGCTACCATTCTGCCTTCCAAGGTGAAGCTCTACCTCCATCCTACATTTCTCTGCATTGCATAACGCAACCATTCTGCCTTTTGAGGTTAAGATCTACGTCCATTTTGCATTTCTGCATTGCATAAGGCCACCATTCCGCCTTCCGAGGTTAAGCCCTGTCTCCATCCTGCATGGCTGAAATATCGCCACTTTATTTTTCTTACATAGCTGAAATATCGCCACTTTATTTCTCCGCATGGCTAAAATACCGCCACCTTTTATTTACATCTTGCATCAGCTGAAAGATTGCCACCTTCTCCATTGCATGGGCTGAAAGATCGCCAAATTGTCCGAAGGCGTCATTGTTCGGAGGAACCATTCGCATAGCCCGAGAACGTCATGCCATGGCCTGAGGACCCCCATTTTATCTTTTGCATATCATTATTCAAAGGCATCATAGTTCGGAGGCATCATTTTCATAGCCCGAGAACATCATTTCATAGCCTGCAAATCCTTTATTATTCACTTCATAGCCCAGGACATCATGGTCTGAGGATGTCATCCTAACCATCCAAAGATAGCATTCATGGTACAACGGGAACTTGCATTACATTTAAATCTATGCACAATATATGTTCATATTGCTTATTTGCAGGTAAAGTGGCTAGCAACAGCCGTCTCAGCAGGAGCGATCCAGCTCCAGTTCCCGCAGCCCACTAGACTTTGACCATCCTTCCAAACCTGAATGTCGCGTCCGTTTTTCGAAAATCTCCAGCGGCATATTTCGCCAATGGATCCTGAACTACATATGGCCTGATTCCTCTAAGACCAGGGATATGTAGGCAGCTTAGGAACAAGAGCTCGGTCAAAATTATTCAAATCGTTTCGTTCGGTCAAATTGGCCATCATATATTTATCCGACCACTCGTTCATCATTCCCCGATAAAGAGGGGCAGCTGTTGATACCCAATTGTTCCCTATGAATTTTTATATATGCAAAATACTTTCAAAACACCATGTGTATTCATATATAAGTATGCCCAAGTGTTTTAGTATTTTTCCCAATTTTTAAAGATTTTAAAATCAATTTATTGCCCATTTTAGCAGTACAAAAATCAATAATTATTCCCAAAACTATCAATTTTGGTGAATAATTCATTTTATTCCCATATTTATGCCAACATTTAGTTAAGGTAATTTTTGTATATTTTTTACAAATTTTTTTGGTATTTAAAAGACTAAATTACATACAATTGCAATTCTAGCCTACTTTAAGATTAATAGCATTTTATAATTAGAAAATTGGTTCCAATATTTTTAAATTAATATTTACATATTATTAACTGATCCATTATATTTAATTTGCTTTCAAAATCATTTTTTATTATTTTTATAAAATGAAAGGGTTAAAACTGGCTATTTAAAATTTGGCCTCATTTCATTTCAATTGCAGCCCGATTACATTTTGATTATAGCCACATTAACCACCCCCCCCCCCCTAATTGACCCAATTTTGAATCCCAACCGGGCCAGCCCGATTCCATACCCTTAACCCATTTAACTACCCGACCCAAGCCTCTTTTAATCCCAACCGTTGATCAATCTGATCAATGGCCAAGATCATCCCTTACCATTTTATTTCACCAACTACACCCTAATTCCCCTCATTTCACATAATCCGCCGCCTTGAATTCTCTCGTCTCTCAGACTCTCTCAAGGTTCTTCAGAACCCTAGCCCACCTCCTACCATCTTTCACCGTACTTTAACCTGAATACATGGCTTCTCAGGCCATGGATGGTTTGTACTCACCCCTCTCCACCATTAGACCATGGTTGTTCAAAGCTTTGAGGCCTGACCTCGATGGTTCTCTTTCAGACCTTCTTAGATCTATGGTTTCGTGGCTTCTCCGGCTATACTCAGGCATATTCAAGCACTAGAAGCCTGATTCCTGACCTCTTCGATCCAGGATCTGAGTTTTTCCAAGCCTTTCTCATTTTCTATGGTTTCTCCAAAACCTTAAGTTCTTCGAGGTTTTTCTCCATTTATTTTCTTAGATCGACGATATAGGGTTTCTGAAAGATTTTCAAAAAACATCTTTCTGATTCTTCCTCCTATTTTCTTTATGTGTGTCTCACTATATTATGCTCGTGTGTTTTTTTTACCACGGATGTGTTTGTTCTTCTGATTCTTTCTATTATACATGACTCTTCTATACCTTTGTATTTTTCTGTTCCTTTAGACTAGCCTCGCATGCTAATCTTTACTATGTTTTTTCTACATGTTCTTTGCTATACTTCCTAGTATTATCCTATTGTATGTGTTTTCTGCTGAGTTCTTTAACGTTGTTTACTTTACTGGAATTTGTTCGAGTTTTTTCTAAAACATGTTTCATCTACTGCTTCTTAAGTTTGTATCACTCCTTCTCTTCGGAACATGCTTAAACTCCAAGCTTTCTTAAAACATGTTCTTCAAGCTTTAAATCAGCTTTCTTTCCTTATTGTTTCAAACCTGCTATCATATCTGCTGTTTCTCAGGAGGCTCTGAAACTGACCTTTGAGTCTGTTTTAATGGTTTTCCTTCTCATCTCGGTGTCTGATTCGAGTTGAAAACCCTAGGATTTGGGGGTTTCCTTTGGAAAGTTTGAATTTGTGTTCGGGTTAAGGTTCTACTTTGGAATCCTGGACTATCAGACTCATTTTGAGTCTATGAACTAAATTTGAATCTCTTTGTTGTGACTCCGAACTTTTTCCATGCCTGTCTTTCCTAATTAGAATGACAATTCCTTCTTGTTTGATATTTGTGTGCTTTATACATGAGAAATTCTTCTTTCAAGAAGGGTTTTGCTAACTATTAATTGATTCCGAATTTCTTTTAATAAGGTCTGATTGATTGCTACTGATTTTCTCTAATTGAACCCTCTTTACTTTTTCCTGACTTGGTTCATTCGAACAAAGCCTGCAATTTTGATTTTACTGGCTGTTTGATTGATTCCCTTTCCTTATTTTTCACAAACCGTGTACCACTAAACTTTTTCCTTAAATAACTCCTGTGTATTTACCCTTCTTGTGTTATTTTGGAAAAGATTTTAATCAAATTCTTTCCTTAATTGTCTTTTACCCGTTTGAAATCAAAATCCCTTAACTAAAGGGAGACTTTATGTGATTGACTGCAAGAACTATTTTCTTACCTTTTCTTACTTGATTTCTGCACTATAAAAGGGGTACGACTCTTCTGCACTCACAGACCTTCAACAGACATTACCTACACACTTAAAATTCAATACTTCTTTGAGTTCCATACTCGAGAACACATTACTCACTTGCAATTTGAATACTTTTGCAATATTATGCTCTCTTCTGAGATCTTTTGAATAGTTTGCCTGCAACTCGGTTTTTCAAGACTACTGTTTTACTTGTTTGTTTCCCTGAAACTGGTATGTTCTAATTTAACTTTTTCAGCTTCTCCCCTACGTGTGTACTTTATAGTTTCAGCATTCTTGTTTACTTTGTTCTTTATGTTCAATATTGACTATGCATGTTCTTTTCTTGCATCTGTTTCTATTGTGAATCCCTACATCCTACCCCCTTCTATGTGATTGGGTTAAAGTTCAAAACATGGTAACATCCAAGTTGTTACTCATGTATGGACTTGATCCTTAAATGATCCTAACTCCCAAACAATGTGCCCAGTAGCCTGGGTAGGGGTGTGCCAACACACTTTATTGTTGGGTATGACAACCATTCTACCTTGGTTTTCCTAACTCCCCTCTGTGCACTTACACTTACTCTTAGATTCTAAGTTCTGCCCCCTCCTATGAGCCCTGCCTTGGGACCTTGAGTTCCCTCTAAACTTGGACATTTGAGGGTTGGCCCTTCCACACTGCACTAAAATCTAATTCGTCAATGTATTTGGGTGTAAGAATTGCACGGAGTCCATTTGGGGCTCTTGGGAACTTTGACACATCCCAAATAAGAGAAAGGCTTTGGAAATCTGATCTCTAGAAGTTGGATTATTTAAAACTTCAGACCTGGGGTCTGAATTAGGCTCTCCTTGGTTGGAATCTTTAATTTCTGATGTAATTTTACTTTTCTTGATTCATTCAGGTTGTAATAATTTGTAATAACTTATGGGGTGTATAGTGAAAAGGAGAGGGTCACTCAAGTATGCATGTGGGTAGACATCATGTTCATAGGCATTTATTCCTACAATCTCATCATGCCTCTCATCTACGCATGTCATATAGAAATCCTGTCTATAGTTCTTAATCTATGCATGTCATATAGAAATCTTGTCTATAGTTCTTCACTTATGCATGTCTTATAGAAATCTTGTCTATAGTTTTGCACATGTCATCTTATATAGAAACCCTGTTTATAGTTCCACACTTATGCATATATAGATACCATGTCCTTAAGGCTCTGCACTCATATAGACACCATGACTATAGGTTTCTGCATTCTTGCATCATGTAGATAACCTGTCTATAGGATCTTTTAAATTCTGCATTTTGCATCTATCACTAGGCAAATGGTTTACATGTTTAAAATAACAAAATTGCATTGTAGATACTATGCCTATAGGACTCTCGCACTTCTGTAAATGTTTTAAAACCAGCCAGGCTTAGAAATCATGCCTACAGGAATAACCAGTTAAATCTGATTCGTCTATTCCCTCTACAAGTTTAAAATCAGTAATAATGTCGTTTAATCTGCAGAACTTTTGTTTTTTCTATAATCGTCAAGCCTTCCTTAAAATCAATACACTTTGCATTGTTAGATATCATGCCTATAGGTTTTGCCTTGGAAAGCCATTAGGTGATTAATTAACTACACCGGTCTTTGATAATTACAACCAGCAGGCATGCCTAATTCAGACTTCTTGTCTGAAAATATGTGATAAATCAACCACGCCTTAATGTTTAAGTTTAATTCAGACCATAACGAGTATATGTAAGTCATGCTAAACAATTTTTTGCTTTAAGTGAGGAGACCTGTTTGAGCCTCTAAACTGCTATGTGTTTCCCCCCTTTAACTAATTTATGTGTTTGTTTTTTGTATTAGAATTTTATCCTTTTAAAACTTTGAAAAGCCAATTCCCCTTCCCTTTAGGATTAGTAGTCACAAATGCCTCCGGGACTGATAGGATTGGGGCGGGTACTAGCATGCAATAAGTAACAACACTATTCCGTGTTTAATACCTTAATGGGGTGGGTAAGGGTAGACATGGATATGATTATCACGCGATAACACCACGTATATAAATGGTTACCGGGTGTTGTGTGGGGTGATCCATGTTATTTATAAACCTAGGACCCCCCTTCCTTTTTACTTGTTCACCTTCCCCTTTTTTTCAGAATTTTAAAGCAGTTTAGTTTTCAGTTTCTTCAACTTCTTTCACTTCCCTTCTTTAAATTACTTCCATCAATTATTTGACCCCTTCCCCTTTACTTGTGTATCCTTTCTTTAATTGAAAAACTATCTTCTTCGAAATTTCAGCACTCTTTAAACCTCATGTACTTCTTTTATTTGTAACCATTATGTGAAAGCTACTTAGTATTTATAATGCTTGCTTATTTACTTATTGTTCATATTTAAAGTCACAATTATAGCATGGTCGGGAACCACACTAGTGGATCTTGAAAGGTGCCTAACACCTTCCCCTCGGGATAATTTCAAGCCCTTACCTAAACTCTTGTTCGTCAACTCAAACCCTTCTTAGTGTCCTAATGCTCTTTAATCATTAGGTGGCGACCCTTCAATTCAAAACCCAATTCCCAAAAATAAAAGAGTTGTCCGCCCAAATGTCATAAACCCGATTTCGCGAGAAAAATGGGGCATCGACAGGCACAGAAGCAAACCTTTGACTTGGTAAGATTGATCTTTTGCCCGGATGCCAAGTTGAAAGAGTTGAGAGTAATCATGATTGTGTTGCAATTGACTTGGTTAGTTGTGGCAAAAAGGGTTAGATCATCAGCAAAAAAAAGATGAGATATCTTAGGACCACTTCTTCTAATGCTATTGGGGTGCCACTCTCCCTGAAGGACATTTTTGTCAATGTCTCTGGAGAGTCTTTCAATACACATAATAAAGAGGTATGGGGAAAAAGGGTCACCCTGTCTGATGCCCCTAGTTGGAATAAATGGGTTTGTTTTCTCTCTATTAAAAATGACAGAGATGGTGGAGGAGCTGACACATGACATGATGAGATTGGTTATGTTATTTGGGAATTTGAAAGCATGGGGGGGTTTCTTGATGAAAGACCATTCTAGTCTATCAAAAGCCTTTTCCAGATCAATCTTAAGAACCATGTTAGGGGATTTGCCTTTTATTTTCCCAAAATAGGTGATGTATTATTGGACTATGATGGCATTATCCGAGGCTCTCCTGTTAGAGAGGAAGCTAGCCTGGCTGGGGACAATGATGTGAGGGAGGTAAAGCTTAATTCTATTAACAATGATTTTGGTCATTGTCTTATAGACTGTATTACATAAACCTATGGGCCTGTAATTCTCGATCATTGAAGCTTGGGGACATTTGGGGAAGAGGCACATGAGGGTTTCATTCATGGCTAGATTCATTGTTGATGTGGATAAATAATTTTTGCAGAATTGGATGACATCCTTCCCTACTATGTCCTAGTATTTTTGGTAGAAGAAAGGGTGAAGGCCATCAGGGCCAGGTGCTTTGAAGGGTTTGAATGAGAACATGGCACATTTTAATTCACTATCCCTTAGAGGCATCCTAATTATTCTTTGTTAGATTTGAGAGAGGCAATGACCCTGGATATCAGAAAGGAACATGCAATTTTAGGAATGAGGAAGGGATGTTGTGTAGAGCTTTTGGAAAAATTTGGAGATTGATTCCTTAATTTCCCTAGGCTTAAACATCAATTGTCATGAGTCATCCTTGAGAGATAGGATTTTGTTCCTCCTCCTTCTATTAAGAGTAGAAGTATGGAAGAATTTTGTGTTGGCATCCTCATCTAAGAGCCAGCTTATTCTAGACTTCATTTTCCAGAAGTCCTCTTCATTCCTTAGGATTGAGTTAAGCTCTTCAATGAGGGTGTTCTCAGGGGTTTGCAGGGAGGTGTTAAAAGAATAGTGAGGAGATTTTTGAATCCCTGCTATCCTGGCCAGCAACCTCTTCTTCTTGTGAAAGATATTACCAAAGGTAGTTTTATTCCATTTCAGGGCTCTTACCTTGAACACAATGGTTGATGTGATTAGAGAAGAATTAGGGGGAAAAGACTCCCTAATTAGGTTTTGAAACAGAGGGTGGTTGCACCATATTGATTCAAACCTAAAAGGTTTATTGAATGGAATGTGATTGGTATTGCTTAGATTGGAAAGCATGGGGAAATGGTCAGAGTGGGTCCTGGGGAGGTGTGTAATATTAGCCTTAGGGTATTCATTTACCTAAAGGTTATTAGCAAAACACCTATTAATCCTTTATAGGATTATTCGTGACCTATTTTTATACTGCTTATTTGACCAAGTATATTTGCTACCAATAAACCCTTGGTCCACTAGGTGACAACTATTAACGCAATTCCAAAATAAGTTACTCCTGCAGGGTTTCCCCCAAACTTTTCTCTTGCTTTAAAGACTTCATTGAAGTCTCCACCCACAAACCAACTCCCTCTGTAGTTATTTGAGATATCAATTAAGTTATCCCAGAGGACCTTTATATCCCCAATGTAGTTGCTAACATAAATCGTAGAAAATAGCCAATGAGGGTTTGAGGGTAATACCTTAGCAATAGCATGGATACCCTGAGAATTAACAGCTACTTCATCTACTTGGAGGGAAGATTCCTTCCACACTATCACTATACCTTCAGAATGGCCTACAGCAGGGAACTAAATATGCATGTCGTATTGAAGCTCCTCAGTTAGACTTTTATGATCAAACATCTTGGTCTTTAGGAGTACTAACATCGCGGGCTTGTGCATTTTAACCATCTCCGAGAAATGCCTCCTGAACTCAGCAGTGTTTTCCCCTCTAACATTCCATATTATGAAATTCATTAGAGGGATCAGGGTTGGAGGGCTAGTGCTCATTGATTCCATGCCCCTGCCCTAGGCTTGTATCATTTCTCTTCCCCTGTGTTGAGATTGTTGGGATCTCATCACTGGGGTTAAGGTTAGGAGAGGTTTGAGTGTACCTTGACTCTGATGAGAGAAGAAGTCCATTCCGCACCTGACTAGGTTCTTGGGGCATATGAGTATCAATGTATCGTTGTGGTCCACGCTGAACTCCACCGCTCGAACTGCTTCCGACCATAGGGAATCCACCCTCACTAGATTGTCGATTGGGGTTGTTTCATGTGCTATTGGGACCTTGTAGCTTTTCAATAACTCCAAGGTGGTTGATATCCCTGTGAAGATATTCCCCAGAGGTGATTACTGTTGTTTCTCCAGAGGTGGTTGTTGTTGATTCTCTTGCACTAAAGATGAAGCTTTCTAGGGTGATCCCTACTGGAGGACCGTGAACTTTGGGGTTGCATAGGGGTCCTCTACTGATGGGTCTGGGAAAAATGGCATGTTATTGAAGATCTGTTGCATCATGTTGTGGACCGAAGATGGATTGTTGTTCTATTGCATGTGGCTTAGATTGGTCTGTGCCATCACTGCCTGCCATAGCTGCTCTCCAAACATCCCCAAATTGATGTTTAGGGCTTCTGCAGTTACCCTTGCTATATGAGTCGTGTTATGTATGATTAGTGATATTGGTTGATCACCCAACTGAAAATTGTAGCACATGGCTTGGACATGGAGGGCTAGCTCCAACCACGACGCTGGTATACGGTCCGGTGGTGGTGGGATGGAGGTTAGGAAGATAGGGGGATTGGTATTGGATTCCATTTTTGGGTTTTTTCTGTCTGACCTTTTCTGGGTTAGTAATAAGGTGTGGGTTATTGGGGTAATCAACCATTTTTGGGGGTTTTGGAAGTGGATCGACACTCATATTAGATGTTTTGGAGTCTGTGTTTGATACACAAATTGTGAGATTATTGTAATATCAGGTTGAGTTGATGGGTTGTGTCAAATCACTTATAATCTTTTGATTTCTTAGCTTTGGCTGTTGAGCTTTCATGGAGTGGTTTTTTCCAGTTGGTGTTGGGAGAGGAGATGTAGAGTTGTAGGTATCATGATTGAGGTCTACCATGGAGTCTAGGTGTTCAGTGGTGGGGGAGGACCCAGTCCGATTTTTCTGACTTTCCCTTGGCCCTTGGGTTTAGTTGACTTTGGGTGTAGGGTGGTGTCCATTGGATTTGGTTTGGCAGGTGTGGGGTTCAATTTTTTTTGGCTGGGGGTGTATGTCCCTTTTCAGTATTGGGTGCTGATCTGTAAGGCCTGGGTCCACCTTCCTCTTCACACTTGTATTGGGCCTTTCTTTTGTGGGCTGCCCGGTTGTCGCTTGCTTTTCTGTTTGTGATTTATTTGTGTTTGGGGGTTGGTCTTAGTCCATGTCCTATAGAGGGTTAGATTTAGAGGTGTATCGAAATGTCTGAGTGTCAAAAAACTTACCCGGATATAGCATCGAACATTCTGACTTTGATGCCATCTGATTTTGTTGTTGGTTTGCCCTTTCTGCTCTAGTCCGTTGTTGTACTTTGCTGCGTGGGATTTTCCTTTTTACGCCTTCTTGGAAATGAAACAAATTTCCGTTCCTCTTCTTCCTCACTATCTTGTTTTTTATATGGGTCACCGTTTGGCTTTGTATTTGAGCACTCTGGGCTATCTCGCATATTTGTTGTTTGATGTTGTTTTTGCCTGTGTGAGCATCCACTCATAGTGTGTCCTATCCTTCCACATCCAGTGCACAATACGTTTTCCCCTTCGTAGACCACCGATTGTTTATGGTCCCCTATTGTAACAGATGTAGCAACATGTGTTTCCAAAGGTACCTAGATACATATTCTGGCGTATCTGCCTCTCAGTGTAGCGGAGGTGCACGTATCTATTTTTAGAAGCTTCCCAAGTTTTATGCCTAATTTTTCTAGGACCTATTTGTCATAGAATTTAGTGGGCAGTTGTGGGAGGAGTACCCAAATTGCAGTGAATGAGAGAGTTGCTTCTTGTGGGACGAATTTAGGTTTCCACCTTCTGCCTGAGAGGAAGCTGCCAGAGATGAACCACGACCCTTGTTGGATGGCCTTCATTAAATTTTCCTCCTTGCCAAATTTGACTATGAAAAAATTCCATCCTAAGTCAATCAGGATTAATTGTTTGGATAGGTTCCATAGTTTGATTAATTCAGATCGGAGGAGATAGTGTGGCATACGCTTTTCAAAAAGCTTATTGATGACTGAGTAGCGTCATGGTTCATATAACCTATTTTTTCCTCTTGGGATAGTAGGATTGGACCTGTTGTTTCCTTCCCTTTTTGTTGAGTTATTGTGGATTCTAGTTCGGAAGCAAAGTAGTCAGCTTGTGAGGTATCTTGTTTATCTAGGAGCACTTCCTTGTAAGAATGAGCTTGGGGAGGGGGGGTGTCCTCTTCCATGTTAGTGTCATCTGGTGGTTCCAGTGGTATGTTTGGTATTTTGGGTGGGTTTTCCATTAACTTTGTTTTAGTGATGGATGAGAGTTTCTCTCTACTACTAGATTTCAGTGTTAGTTGTCTATAAAATACATTATCCTAAGTAGAATTTGAGAAGTGTTAGAATTATCTTCAATTGATGTCAATCGACTTAACTATATAATTTTATTTTACCGAATGGGCTTAAACAAATAAAGTTTATTAGCATATTTTAAGATTCATAGCATATTTGTGTAAAAACCCGACCATCGGATTTGAGCCTTTAAAAGTGATTATATATCGATATGTCTGTTTATGATCAACTTAATAAAAGGCATGGGCGTAGGATGAAGGCTGATCCGTGAAAGAGAAGGAAGCCCCGCCTAGTAAGTTGCGTGATCGAGAAGGGGTTTTGCGATAATAGTAGGGTGAATGAGACAGTTACCCACAAAAACAAAACTATTTACCCTTATCTACGCATTTATTTTTCTACCAATCAAATAATTACATTTCCTACCCATAGTAAATTTTGTGGGGAATTTTCTCTTTTACTCCGATTCTTTTTTATTTCTATGTTTGATTTCTTTTTTCCCTTTTCTTTATTTTCTCCTTTTATTTTTTCTTGTTTTCTTTTTATTTTTTTATTTTTTCTCCTTTTCTATTCATTTATTTTTCTCAGATCATATTATTGTTATTTTTACCATAACTTATTTCACACACAATTTTGACTCCTTCTTTATTTTTTTTTTCTTTTTATTAATTTTCTTTTTTTCTTGTTACTTTTCTTATTCCATTTAACTCATTTTTTCTTGTACTTTTTATTTATAATTTATTTAACTTTTTTAATATTCTTTTTCTTTTCATAATCTAATTTTATTTATTATTTTCACTATTTTTTATTATTTTTGTTTTTATACAATAAGAAAAAATAACTGATGTAGTAAATATTTATTCATCATTTTTTTTAATATAACTAGTATAATATACCTTTTGTCTTTTATTTAATTCAATTATTAAACTGAAATAATATCAGGTGTCACTTTATCTAATTAACTGAATATCACACTGACTGCTACTGAGCACCATAACTTACATAATCAGATTCTAAGAATCAACACGTGATTGCCATGCGAATCTTGATCTCCTTCCCTACAAATAACGGTACACACTCTACCATTAGTGGTAATACAACTAGTTATGGAGCAAAAAAACATAATCTACGGCCACTAAATCTCTATATATACTAGTTAGAATATAAATGATAATAAAATATTTGAAAATACAATAAAAATATAAGTAGCAAAAAACACTTGTAGTACCATATGATACTAATATGGTATACATGTATACCAACCGAGTATATGATTACTCCAGAATATTGCTACAACTATCCGCGACTATACTATTGTACCAAAATATTAAAGGACGCAATATAAGTATGAGAAAATTACATGCTCACATTGCAAGCTAAGTATTCGCAAAGCAACTTGTTCATTCCGGGTAATGATTGGGTATATAGTTATATGGAGTCGTTCCAATTATTATCTATAACTATAAAAACTAGTACATAATACAATATAATCTATGTCCATCGGCACAAAAAATTCCAGCACTGCAAATCATGTTCATATAAATAATTTCATAATAGAATTCACTTAAAATGAGCTAAAACAACCAACAAAATGTTAAACTACCAAATAATACCAATATGGTATATAACTATACCAACATGATATTTAATTTTACTTGTTAATTCCTGGCAACTATACGACTATGCTACTATTACATAACACACATGAATAAAGAAAAAAATAAAAAAATAGTGTACCACATATTAATATAATAAAGTATTTTAAGATACTGTACTATATTACTATTATTAAAAGAAAATCAAATAGTATACCAATTAAATACAACTAATACAACAAAAAAATGATTCAACTACCATATGGTACTAGTATAGTATATAACAATACTAAAAGGGTGTATAGTTGTACGAGGTCGTTCCAACAACTGCATATAAATATAAACACTATTATATAATACACAAAATCTATGTCCATAGGTATTGTCGCGCCCCCTTTTTCCCTTTTTGCAGGGAAGTCCGGGTTTCGACATTCATGCGGGAACAACTCGTTTACTTTTGGGAATTTGGGTGTTTGAAGAGTCGCCACCTATCATATTATGGTGCGTTAGGACACCTAGAGTAATTAGCTCTTGTGACTAGTTTGCATTACTAGAGATTAGGGCAAGGGCTCGAAATAACCTTGAGGGGAAGGTGTTAGGCACCCCTCGCGGTCCACAACGGTGGGTTCCAGCCGAACTTAAACTATATGAATTAGTCAATAATAAAACAAGCAAGTATTTGCAGATAAAGTATTTTTCCCCGTGCTTATATGATCATGGAAGTTCAGATAATGAAAGTAAAGAGATTTGGACAACTTATGTATATGTAAAGGAGGTTCGAACAATTTAAACACATATAGGAATTGGGAAAGCGGAGTCCTAGGTTGGTTAGCCTACAGGATCATACCCATGCAATGCTAGGTAATCACTCCTCAATGAGAGGCTACACGTGACATTAGCATGCATGTCATCATGTCCTCACTACCCAATTCCCTCCCCTTGGTCATAGCCTAAAGCGTTCTAGCAACCTTAAGATATATCCTATGCGTGCACTACTTGTCCCTTCCTTGTGGCCCTGGAGGTATTTAGGACCTTTTAATTTCGGTAGTTATAGACTATCCTAATGTACTTAAAAGAGAAAAATCTAGGCGACAACCAAAATAATTAGGACTGGACTAAAGATAGAACAATTAAAGGCTCAAGTTTTACCTCCACAAACAGAGCAAGCAAGTTCACGTCTTAAGCACAGTTTCAGATATTTAAGAGAAAGCCCTCGAACAGGATATCTAGGTTAGCAGAGAATATGCAGTATTGCGTTAAGACCAAAGTGTTAAAGACCTATTCAGTTTGCCAACTGACTTTTTAAAACATGTCGAATCTGGGCAGTCACAATTAGCGAAACAGTTTCATAGTTTTTTATTAGACCTTGATTACCTATAGGCTTGCCTAGGCGTAATACCTTATACACATGCTATATAAATGCAATTAGAATTCTACGAACCATTTTTAAAACATTTTGAGTTTATTAAGTCTTATATGTATGCTGGTCTAGGCGCTGAATAACTGATTTTAAACTTATAGATACCGGCAGCTAAATGCAGAAACTGGTCTTGGAATCCTATAAGCTTGGCATCTAAATGCAGTGATTAAAACATGCTGATGATTGATTTGAAAATTGTTAATATGCAGAATCTGATCTTTTTAGGCAGAACTGATTAATTTTAAAAACCCTATAGGCATGGTATCTGAGTGAACATCGCAGCAAACTTGCAGACATGTTATTAGAGTGCATGATCGATTTTTGAATCCTATTGGCGTGATGTCTAAGTGAACAAACATACTAACAGCTTATAGGCATGATATCTAGATAGATGAGATATTGTAACAACCTATAGGCATGGTATCTAGAATGCATGCAAACAATCAAACAACATGATGATTTCTAATTGCAGAAAGTTAGTTTGAACCCTATGGACATGATTTCTACAGTGTACACAAGTGACGAATCATTGCAATGTCCTATGGGCAGGGTTTCTAGGAATGTAAACATTGTTTTAAAATCCTATAGCCAGGATATCTACCCGTTCCCCAACAAAAGTGTATAATAATCCCTCCCAGTTTACTAATTTTCCCAATATCTGTTTACAAAGATTATTGTTATAGACCATAAATAAAGTTACATAATGAATAAAAACTATATTATAGGGAGCCTGAAATAGGGGCCCAAAGTGAATCCTGGAAATACCAGGCCTTTAAACAGTCCCAGATGCCATAGCCTCATGATGTCCAATCAGGGTATCCTGGTGTGTCAAAGTTCCCAAGGGCCTCAGGAACCCCGGGCAATTCTCACACCAAGATTCTTTTGAATAGAAGAGTAGTTATGTGCAGTGTTGAAGGGCCAGCCCCAGTGTGCCAGAGTTCGGAGGAATCTCATGGATCCCTAGGCAGTACACACACTGGAAGGGCAGAACTTAAGTAATCTAGGAGAAGAAGTGAGAGTGCTCGACATAGTTGAAATGACTTTTGGGAAAACACTGTAGAGATAAGATCTTTAGGAGTGAAATTACTTTAGGAGTAGCATTAGTTTAGAAAAACATGTTAGGAATAAAAAATATGTTAACAACTTTTGGAGGGAAAGGAAGGTTCAGCAAACAATAGCCTAGTCACAAAACATCCTATTGCCCAACTTCAGTTTGTTAATTAGTCTGGGTAAACAAATAATTACACAAAAGGGAGCATGGATTAGGAACACAAGATGTTTAAAGCAGGAGCATGTAAGATGAAAGGGAAGGCAGTCATGCTAATTAATAGGGACACAGAGCAGGATGAAATTAATAAGACATATTGATCACTCAGATCTTACAATCATACTTAGTGATAGGGTAAGCATACTAACTTAAGGAAAGAGGCAAGAAGACACAAAATTTAAAAACAACAGCAAACATGTTGATTAAAAGTTGTGATACAGAAGTGACCATGTTGATTAAAGTGACAAACGGTAAAGAATGAAACTTAAGCAGGAGTGAACATGCTGGCTTAAAGCAATAGATAGGAGAGGTTGAAACTCAAACACAAAAAGTAAACATATTTGGTCTAAAGCAATGAACAGGAGAGATTGAAACTTAAACAGAAGGTAAACATGCTGACTAAAGTGTTAAACATGAAAGAGACAAGGTTCAATACATAAGTAATTAGCCTTACAGAAAGAACATGGATTCAATCAGAAGTAAAGCAACAGATAGAGAGCATATAGATTCAAACTTCATAATATAGTAAATAACATTAAGAATAGAAACATACTAGTTAAAGGAAGCAAAATAGGAGATGAAGGTATGTAGGATTCAATAGTCTAGCCTTGGCTTTCAGCCGACTAGACAAGCAATGAACACAAGTAGCAGAGAGATGAGAGCAAAGTATGAGTGAGTGTTTTTTTGTGAACTATTGTTCGTGTGTAGAAGTATCAGAATGGGGGTATATATTTATCACTTAGTAAAGTAGACAATAAGGCAAGAATAATTTGAAATTCATAAATAAGGCAAGTAAATATAATCAATCAGTTAATTAGGGCTAAACCCAACCAATCCGCATAAGCAGATCCGGGAAGGTCACAATAGCACAAGGAGAATCAATTACCAGCCCTAATTGGGACTCAAATAAGGTAAACAAATCACTTATTGACCATAAATTAACTAATTAGTCGGAAAAAGGCAAGTAATACCAGTTAAAGGTCACAAATAAGTAAAGTAAGTAAAAATCCCAAAAAATACTGATTTTAACAAGAAAAATTATTTAAAACTTAAAATAGAATCAGTCGATATAGCTGGTTGACAGAAATAATCACAATAATGGAACAAATTGAAGAACTGAGTGTTACAAACAAGAATATCTAGGTTTTGAGCATAGACACGAAAATTAATCGACCGTGTAAAGAGATAGTCAGATTCAACATTTCAAAGTTAAAATCCTTTTGAAGAAACTCAGGACGAACCCTAGTTTTAGAAGAAGGTAAATAAAATCGAAGCAGTTAACTAAAACAAAAGATTTTCGAGGGATAAACACCACATAATGCTCAAATCATTTCAGATCTACAAAAAATCTGAACAGGTTCAAACATTTGTAGAACTAGGATTTCAAAACAATGAAGATGAAAGAAACATAGTCAAAAACCATGGATTCAAACTAAAAATAGGAGCAAATTAGTACTAACAAACGAGAATAGCCCTAGACAGGCCAGTAAACAAATTTCGGACAAAAAACCAGGTTGAATCTCCTTGAGATTCTTTTAAGGATCCACGTAGTTAAACATGCAGAAGGTATAGAAGCTCGGTAATGGTCTAAGAACACACAAAAACTCCATGGAAAGGAAGTCTTCAACGGTGACAGCGATTAGGGTTAGGTTGTGTTGAGAGAGAACTGAAGAGATGAGGGAAGGAATGTCAGCAGGGAGGGTGGAAAAATAATTAGGGTTTGTAGGGGTATATGGGTTTAATTAAGGTAAGGGGGCATCTGGACCATTGATCAAAATGATCAACGGCCAGGATAAGTCGGGGCATCGGGTCGGGTAGGCTTGTCAAGTCAGACGAGATTTGGGCTTGTGTTTTGGTTTAATATTAAAGGGATTTGGGCTGGTTAAGTTTGAAATTGAGTCTTTTCTAGGGCTATATTTTAAATACTCGATTAATTTAGTAAAATAATTTTATAAAATAATTTACAAATGATAAGTTATTTGTGTGTGAATATTTTAAAATACATACTTAATATTATAAAAATATAAAAAGCCACTTTCTGTCTGGATTATATAATTTTGTATATATAGGCTATTGTTGCAAAATACATAATTCTAGCCTAAAAATACAAATGTGATTGTAAAAATACAATTAAAATATTTAAGGGTTTATATGGGCATAAAATGATGAATTTAAATAGTCAATCTTCATAAAAAATAATATGAGAAATAGTTATTGAATAATTGTATAAATAAAATACAGAAATGAATTGGTTTTTAAGTCCTCTAAAAATTATAAAAACATTTGTGCATGTTTGTAAGTGTGTATGCAATATTTTGAAAGTATGTATGCATATTTAAATATATATGAAGGAAAAATTGGGTATCAACAGCTGTCCCTCTTTACCCGAGAAGGATGAAAGAGTTTTCGGGTAAAGAAATGATGGCAAATTTTGACTGAACGGGATGTCTTGAAAAAATATAGGCCGAACCCTCGTCCTTGAGCTGCATACATATCTCTGGTTTTACAGGAATCAGGCCATGTGTAGTTCTGTATCCATCGGCGGAATATACCGATGAAGTTATTACAAGAACGGACAAGAGATTTTGGGATGGGTGGTTCTGATGAATGGTCAAGTTTAAGATAGTTGAAGGAACTGGAGCGAGGTCGCTTTTGCTGGGATAGGGGTTGCTTACCGGTCACCCGCAAATAAAGAGATGCTACAAACATGTATTTGTGCAAAAAATTTAAACATGATGCAGATTCTCTTTGGACCATGAAAGTTGTATTTGGACGGTTGAGGATGACGTCCTCAGACCATGATGTCCTGGGCCATGAGTTGTTCAGTGAAGGATTCGTAGGCCATGAAATGATGTTCTCGGTCCATGAAGAGGATGCCTCCGAACCATGACACCTTTGAATAATGATATGTAAATTTGAGAGATCCTCAGTCCATGGCATGGTGTCTTCCGGCTATGAGGATAATGCCTTTAGACTATGAGGCCTTTGGACAGATTGCAATATTTCAGCCCATGTGATGCAATAGTATGATGTTAACAAGATAAGGCTTAGTCTTGTAAAACGAAGGGCAGAGCTTAGCCCGATCGAAAAGCAAATAGATAGTACTGGAATAGAGCAATATTTATGCAAGGAGGACAATGCTTAGTCCCTGCTTAGTCCCATGAAAATATGGAGGCAATTATTAGCCTAATGTAGATATAAACGCAGGGATTAGCCTCATGCAAATGTGGAGGCATGGATTAGCCTCATGCAAATATGAAGGCAGGGTTTAGCCTCATGCATATATGGAGGCAATGATTAGACTCATGTAGATATGGAGACAGGGATTAGCCTCATGCAGATATGGAGGCAGGGATTAGCCTCATGCAAGTACGGAGGCAAGGATTAGCCTCATGCAAGTATGGAGGCAAAGATTAGCCTCATGCAAGTATGGAGGCATGGATTAGCCTCATGCAGATGTGGAGACAGGGATTAGCCTCATGTAGGTATGGAGCTAGGGATTAGCCTCATATGAGTACGAAGGCAAGGATCAGCCTCATGTAAGTACGGAGGCAAGGATTAACCTCATGTAAGTACGGAGGCAAGGATTAGCCTCATGCAAGTACGGAGGAAAGGATTAGCCTCATGCATATACGGAGGCAAGGATTAGCCTCATGCAGATGTGGAGGCAGGGATTAGCCTCATGCAGGATAGAGGCAGAGATTAGCCTCATGCAGATACAGATGCAAGGATTAGCCTTATGCAAGTATGGATTAGCCTTATGCAGATGTGGAGGCAGGGATTAGCCTTATACAAGTACAGAGGCAAGGATTAGCATCATCTAGATATGGAGGAAAGGATTAGGCTCATGCAAGTATGGAGGTAGGGAATAGACTCATGTAAGTACAGAGGAAAGGATTAGCCTCATGCAAGTATGGGGGCAAGGATTAGGCTCATGAAAGTATGGAGGCAAGGATTAGCCTCATGCAAGTGCGGCGACAGGGATTAGCCTCATGCAAGTACGGAGGCAAGGATTAGCCTCATGCAGCACGGAGGTAAGGATTAGCCTCAAGCAGATGTGGAGGTCGGGATTAGCCTCATGCAGGTATGGAGGCAGGGATTAGACTCATGCAAGTATGGAGGCGGGGATTAGCCTTATGTAAGTATGGAGGCACGAATTAGCCTCATGCAATTACGGAGGCAAGGATTAGCCTCATGTAAGTACGGAGGAAAGGATTAGCCTCATGCAAGTATGGAGGCAAGGATTAGCCTCATGCAGGATAGAGGCGGGGATTAGCCTCATGCAGATACGGAGGCAAGGATTAGCCTCATGCAGATACGGTGGCAGGGATTAGCCTCATGCAAGAGAGAGGCAAGGATTATCCTCATACAGATACGGAGGCAAGGATTAGCCTCATGCAGATATGGAGGTAGGGATTAGCCTCATACAGGATGGAGGCAGGGATTAGCCTCATGTAGATACAGAGGCAAGGATTAGCCTCATGCAGATATAGAGCCAGGGATTAGCCTCATGCAAAGAGCGAGTAGCAAATAAGAGTAGCATATTTCTTAGTTGGAGATATATTCAGTGTCTGGTGGCCCGATTGATAGTGATCTTGCTACGTGTGTATATTTGCGGATGTTACAATTACGTCAGATGTGCCTGCACTCAAAGAAAAATTATAAGTTTTGTGAGGGGAGGTTGGTTCGTGCTTTTGTCCGCTGGCCTTGCTTCGTTCTTTTCTGGAGGCCTTATTTGAGTTTCCTTGGGTAACACCTGACTGTTATGAAAATAAAGTTTTCGAAAATATGCTATTATTGATAAAATAAAGTCACATTAGAAACGTATTCATATATCAAGTGATTTTTAGATGAACTAGTGACTGTAACACATTTCAGATACATTGTAGCTTTCCCACGTTAGAACTTTGAGGGTCCTCCTCAAAATTCTACCCCAGTTCGATACATGATCCTTCGATGGTTTGCAGGTGACGAGCCTTGTTGAACTTTCTTCAGAATTTTGAGAATCCTTCTCAAAATTCTGCCCCGTTTATTAATTGATTTTTGACCATCTGACACATGTTGGCGTTTGCTGGACTTGCTCTGGAATTTTGAGAGTCCTCCTCAAAATTCTGCCCCAATTTCTAATCTTGGGAAAATTGAAATTTTATTATGATATGACCAAACCCATAAAGCTGCCTACTTATCCCCTCTTAAACGGTAATCATGTCAAGCGTAGTTCAGTTAAATCATATGAGGAAAGGTAAATAGTATAAACATAATATCTTTTGACCGTGTCTGAATTGATTGGTTTTGGCCAAATTTCTCCGTCCATTTCTGCAAGTATGAGTGCTTCTCCTGTCATCACCCTGTGAACCATGTAAGGACCTCGCCAGTTGGGAGAGAATTTCTTTTTGGCTTCGTCTAGATGTGGGAAGATCTTCTTCAGCACCAGTTGTCCTGGTGCAAAATGTCTTGGTATTACCCTTTTGTTGAAAGCTCTGGACATTCTGTTCTGATAAAGTTGACCATGAAACTCTGTGTTCATCCTCTTTCCATCTATTAGGGCCAATTGTTCATAGCGGCTCCTTGCCCATTCTGCATCGCTGAGTCTGACTTCCTGTATGATCCTGAAGAAGGAATCTCTACCCCTGCTGGGATGATAGCTTTGGTACCATAAACCAGCATGTAAGGAGTTGCCCTGGTTGATATGCGAACCGTGGTGCGGTATCCCAACAAAGCGAAGGGTATCTTCCCGTGCCATTGTTTGTGGTTTTCTACCATCTTCCTTAGTATCTTCTTGATGTTTTTGTTGGCGGCTTCAACGGCTACATTCATCTGAGGTCTATAGGCTGTGGAATTCTTGGGCTTGATTTTGAAATCTTCATACATGGCTTTCATCAGATCATTGTTGAGATTGGTGGCATTATCAGTAACAATGGACTCGGGAACTTTGAATCGGCAAATAATACGATCTTTGACAAAATCTACGACGACTTTCTTGGTTACAGCTTTGTAAGATGTAGCCTCTACCAAGTTTCTAAAGTAATCAATGGCTACCAGAATAAACCTTGCCCGTTTGAAGCAATGGGCTCGATCGGACCGATGACATCCATTCCCAGGCGGTGAATGGCCAAGGTGAGCTTGTTGCATTGAGCTCATTAGGTGACACTTTTATCATATTGGCATGCAATTGGAACTGGTATCATTTGCGGACATACAAGACACAATCTGTCTCCATGGTCATCCAAAAGTAACCGGACCTAAGTATCTTCTTGGCCAAGACAAAAACATTTGCATGCGGGCCGCAGGTCCCTGCATGTATATGCTCGAGTATTTTAGAAGGTTCTTTTGCGTCGATACATCTTAGCAATCCCAAATCAGGAGGTCTTCAGTACAAGTTTCCTCCGCTGTGGAAGAAGTGATTGGACAATCTCCGAAGCGTATGTTTCTGAGTGTGGTTTGCATGCTCTGGATATTCTCCCTTTGCCAAATATTCCTTGATGTCATGGAACCAAGGTTTCACATCCGTTTCTTCCTCGACGTGAGTACAATATGTCAGTTGACTATGAATGCTCACTGAGATAGGATCAATGAAATTCTCTTTCGGATGTTGTATCATAGATGAAAAGGTCGCCAATGCATCGGCAAAATCATTCTAAATTCTGGGCACATGCCGAAACTCTATCTTTATGAACCTCTTTCTCTATTCCTGCACATGGTGCAGATACTGCAATATCTTGGAATTCTTGGTGGCCCACTCTCCATGTACCTGGTGCACAAGAAAATCGGAATCACTGACTACCAGTAACTTTTGAATATTCATGTCGACTGCCATGTTGAGTCCTAGTATACTGGCTTCATACTCTACCATGTTGTTGGTGTAGGAAAATCTGAGTTTAGCAGATACTAGATAAAGTTGACCAATTTCTGATACAAAAATTGCTCCAATGCCCACTTCTTTGAAATTTGCAGCTCCGTCGAAGAACATCCTCCATCTGTCATATGCTTCGGTAATGTCCTCTCCTACGAATGATAGTTGTTCATTAGGAAAATACAATTTCAAGGGTTCGTATTCTCCTCCCACAGGATTTTCCGCAAGATGGTCTGCCAATGCTTGTCCTTTGACTGTCTTTTGAGTTATGTAGACGATATCGAACTCACTCAACAGTATCTGCCACTTGGCTAACTTTCCAGTTGGCATGGGTTTCTGAAATATATACTTCTAAGGGTCCATCCTGGATATGAGGTTTGTGGTATATACACAGAAGTAATGCCTTAACTTCTGGGCCATCTAGGTCAAAGCACAAGAAGTGCGTTCCAGCAGAGAGTACCGTGCCTCGTATGGTATGAACTTCTTACTCAAGTAATATATGCCTTGCTCCTTTCTCCCTGTCTCATCATATTGTCCTAGAAAACATCTGAAGGCTCCATCCAATACAGATAGATAGAGTAGCAAAGGCCGCCCTGGCTCTAGGGGGACCAAGACTAGTGATGTGGACAAGTACTCCTTGATTTTGTCAAAAGCTTTCTGACAATCCTTGGTCCAGCTTGTCTGGACATCTTTCCTCAGTATCTTGAAGATGGGTTCACATATGACTCTGGACTATGCTATGAAGCGATTAATACAGTTGAGACGTCCTAAGAAGCTCATCACGTTCTTTTTGCTCCTAGGTGGCGGTAATTCCTGAATAGCCTTGACTTTCGATAGATCCAGATCGATCCCTCAACGACTGACAATAAAACCTAATAACTTTCCTGCCGGAACCCCGAATGCACAATTTGCAGGATTTAGTTTCAAGTTATACCTCCTTAACCTGTCAAAGAACTTTCTCAAGTCTATTATGTGATCTGCGACCCTCTTAGATTTAATAATGACGTCGTCCACATACACATCTATTTCTTTGTGTATCATATCATAGAAGATGGTGTTGATGCGCCCTTTCTCTAAAGGCAAAATTGGGTTTACGACATTCGGGAGGACAACTTGTTCCCTTTTTGGGAATTGGGTTTTGGAGTTTGAAGAATCGCTACCTAATGATTAAGTGCATTAGGACACTAAGAAGGGTTTGAGTTTGATGAACCAGAGTTTGGGTAAGGGCTAGAAATTATCTCGTGGGGAAGGTGTTAGGCACCCCCCAAGATCCACTAGTGTGGTTCCCAGCCATGTTATAATTGTGACTTCACATAATCAAGTAAGCAATTAAGGCTCAAATAGAAGGAGTTTTCACATAATATTGCAAGTGAATTGAATTTGGAGGAAAAGTAAAGAGGGCAGAAATTTTAAGAAAATAATATAAACAATTCTAAAAAAAGATGAAAACAAGTAAAAAGGGAGGGGGGTCCTAGGTTTATGATTAATATGGATCACGTCAATGCAATACCCAGTAATCACTCCTCGAAGAGGGGCTACATGAGGTATTATCGCACCGGTCATCATATCCATATCTACCCTTCCCACCCCATTAAGGTATTAAAGCGCGGAATAGTATCGTTACTTATTGCATGCTATTACCCATCCCAATCCTATCAGTCCCAGAGGCATTGAGACTACTAGTCCTAAACGGAAGGGAGTTGGGGCTTTTCAGAGTTTTAAAAGGACAAAAAGTCTAAGTGACAAGCAAGAACACGTAAACACTTAGGGGGAAACACATAGCAATTAAAGCTCACACATGACTCCTCACTTAAAAGAGAAAATATAGCATGACTTCAAATATTGGTTTTGTCTGAATTAAATAAGGCGTAGAATAGGCTGATTCATCACATATTTTCAGATAAGAAGTCCGAATTAGACTTGCCTGGTGGTTGTAATTATTAAAGACTGGTATAGTTGATTAATTACCTACAGGTTTGCCTAGATGAGGCATGTAATCATGATATCTAACGATGCAGAAGGCATACTGATTTTAAATGAAGGCTACTGGTTTTATAAACAAAAGTTCTACATATTTTAAACGACTTTACTATTGATTTTAAAACTCATAGATGAAATAGACGAAACTGATTCAATTGACTATATCCTATAGACATGATTTCTAAGTGTTGTTGGTTTTAAGACGATTACGTAACCGCAGGAGTCCTATAGGCATGATATCTAAAATGAATTTGATGATTATTAAACCTATGATTATTTCGCCTAATGACAGACGCATATGCAGAGGTGCAGAAACATAACTATACTCATGATTTCTATATGTAGAAACTTATAGGCATGGTTTCTAATGCTAAAATGAAACAATCTTATAGGCAGGATTTCTAAATGCATGATGAAACAATCTTATAGGCAAAATTTCTAAATGCATAATGAAACAATCTTCTAGGCAGGATTTCTAAATGCATAATGAAATGAATTATAGGTAGGATTTCTAAATGCATAATGAAATGACTTATAGGCAGGATTTCTAAATGCATGATAAAATGACTTATAGGCAGGATCTCTATATGCAGATACATAAACGAAAATATTGTGATTGCAGAAATAAAACCTAAAGCATGGTATACCCATATGCATAGCATGAGAGACCCTCCCCCATTTTTTACCATATACCCCATAGTTATTACAAATTATTACAACTTGAATGAATCCAGAAAAAAATAAATTACAACAGAAATTAAAATTCCAACCAATGAGAGCCTAATTCAGACTCATAGTCTAACACATAAAATAAACCAACTTCCAAAGACCAGATTCCCAAAGACTTTCTTATCATTTGGGTGTGTTAAAGTTCCGAGGAGCTTCATGAACTCCAGGCAGTGCTTACACCCAATTACATTACTGAATTATAGTGTAGTGTGGAATGGCCAGCCCTCCAATGTCCAAGTTCAGAGAGAACTCAAGGTCCCCAAGGCAAGGCTCATAAGAGGGGGGCAGAACTTAGAGTCTAAAAGTAAGTGTAAGGGCAGTAGAGGGGGAATTAGGGAAGAGCCATGACAAACTAGTGGTCATGCCCAGCAATTGGATGCTGGCACACCCCTGACTAGCCTGCCAGCTTAAATTGGGAGTTAGGACCTATTGAAGGTCAGGTCCAGACCTGAGCAGTAATTTGGATGTTGCCAGGCCATGAACTTTAACTCAGTACACATAGGGGGAATGTGGTATGGGGATTTTATAGTAAGCGGTAAACATAAAAGAAAGAACATGATTAATTCAGAGTATAAACAACAAAGTAAACTAGAACCTGGCAACTGTAAAGTAAACACATAGGGAAGGAGCTGAAATTAAATTGAGACATACCAGTTTTAGGGAAAAGCAGGTAAGTAAAACAGTAATCTTGAAAAGCCAAATTGCAAAGTAAAGCAGTACAAAAGTCTCAGTAGAGAGTAGAGGGTTTTAAAAAGGTGTTGTGATTGGAAATTCAAAGTTCTAGAGTTGTAAAGTTTTTCAAAGCTTAAAGCTTCTCTGTTTTTTCAATGCAGAAGGGTCGAGCCCTTTTTATAGTGTAGAAAATAAGCAAGAAAAAGGTAAGGAAATATCATTGTGATCAGCCTCCCTTTAGTTAAGGGACTCTAATTTCAAACGGGCAAAACAATTATGGAAATGGATTTTAAAATATCTTCCTAGTAGTATAATAAAGGGTAAGTACATAGAAGCTATTTAAGGCAACCAACTAACAGTGCACGATTTGTAAAAAAGGAAAGGGAATCAAATAGTAAAAATTAAAAATTCAAACATTTACTCTAATGAATCAAGTCAAGAAAAGGGGTAAAGAAAGGTTCAATTTAGGGAAAACCAGTAACAATCAAGTGAACACAATTAAAGGAATCCGGAATCAATTAGTAGTTGGCAAAGCCTTTTTGAAAGAAGAGTTCTCATATATAAACACACAAATATGTAAATTAAGAAAAGATTGTCAAGTTATTTAAAAGAGAATTTTACAAAGATACGCTCAGGAACATGGGCAAAAGATACAGGTTACACCTGCAGACTCATAGTGAGTTTGAGAGTCCAGGGTCCCAATGTGGAATCCTGACTCGAACACAAAACATAAAACGTCAAAAGGAAACCCCAAAATCCTAGGGCTTCACGATGGACTCAGACATGGAGGTGGGAAAGCAACCGATTGTTTTTTAGAGTTTCAACAAAACAGACATGATAGCATGATTGAACAACAAAGGAAGAAAAATCAAAAAGAACATATTCGAGAAACTCAGAACATAAACGAGTTCAGAAGAAGGAAATAATACACCTTGAACACAAGTAAGTGAAGCATGTAAGAACATGAACAGAGTCAAAAATCAAATAACTTTAACGGTAGGCACATTTAGCAGAAGAGTAGTGAAAACATAGCAAAAATTAACAGGAGATAAGAAAAAGGTAAAAGACAATATATGCATAAAATAAAAGAAATCATACGAGCAAGGTATAAACAAACACACATAAAGCAAAGAAGAAAAGAATCAGAAAGATTTTTTCAAAAGTCCTTGCAGAAACCCTAAAAATCGAAGAGAAACTATTTTTGACAAAACTTTTGGGGAAAACACTCTAGATGGCAAGAAAAGCATAAACATACTACAAATCTAAACAAATAATGGTGAAAGAACCTCGAATGGCTTAGGGTTTCATAGAAACCCTAAAAATGAGAAAGGCTTGGAGACAGGTCCGATCTAGAGTCAGAGAGGTCAAGAAGAATCAGGCTCCTGAGTCTCGAATGTGCCGGAGCATGGCCGGAGAAGCCATGGAATCAAAGGTCGGAGAAGATCGGAGGGATAAACATCAAAGTCCTCTTTCCAGACCTTGAACACCCAAGGTCTAATGGTGGATAGGGTGGGTAGAGACCATCCACGGCTGGGATGCCATGGATTCTGGTGAAAATCCGGTGAAGGAAGGTGGGAGGAGGCTAGGGTTTCAGAGAGTTGAGAGGATTTGAGAGTGTTTTGGGATTTTAGGGTGGCGGATCCGGTGAGAATGAAGGGGATTAGGGTAGGTTGTTAGGTTAATTAAGGAAGGGTGAGTTCTGACCGTTGATCTTGAGTGATCAACGATCCAGATTTAAGAGGGTAGGTGGGGAACAGGTTGGGTCGTTTGGAATTGGGTCGTGGGCTGGGTCCAAATTGGAACTGGGCTGGTTTAATTGGGCAGAATTGGGTCGATTAGGGGCTAAAATTGAATCAAAATAGGGTTGTAATTGAAATGGAAATGAGGCTAAATGTTAAATAGCTAGTTTCACCCTTTTATTTATAAAAAATAGTAAAAAGTTATTTTTAAAACTAATTAAAAATACTGAAACAATTAATAATGTATAAACATTAATTTAAAAATATTGGACCATTTTATAATTATAACATGCTATTAATCTTAAAGTAGGCCAAAATTGCAATTGTATGCAATTTAGTCTTTTTAAATACCAAATAAGTTGGTAAAAATATAAAAAAAACCACCTTAGCTATATTTTGGTATAAATATAAGAATAAAATAAATTAATCACCAAAAATTATAACTTGAGGAATAATTACTGATTTTTGTACTGCTAAAATGGACAATAAATCAATTTAAAATCTTAACAAATTAGGAAAAAATACCAAGACTGTTGGGTATGCCTATATATTCATACACATGCTATTTTGAAAGTATTTTGAGTAAAAAAAACATAGGGAAAAATTGGGTGTCAACAGCTGCCCATCTTTACCCGAGAAGGATGAAAGAGTTGTCGGTAAAGATATGATGACCAATTTTGATCGCATGAAACGATTGAAGAATTTTGACCGAGCTCTGGTCCCTGAGCTACCTACATATCCCTGGTCTTACAGGAATCAGGCCATATGTAGTTCAGGATCCATTGGCACTATGCCGATGGAGATTTCAAAAAAAACGGACGCGATGTTCAGGTTGAGAAGGATGGTCAGAGTCTGATAGGCTGCGGGATCGCTTCTGCTGAGGCGGCCATTTGCTAGCCGAAGTACCTGCAAATGGATAATACTAACATATATTGTGTGTAAATTTAAATATGATGCAAGTTCCCATTGGACCATGAATGTTATCTTTGGACGGTTAGGATGATGTCCTCAGACCATGACGTCCTGGGCCATGAAGCGTATAATAAAAGATTTGCAGGCTATGAAATGATGTTCTCGGGCTATGAGAATGATGCCTCCAAACTATGATGCCTTTGAATAATGATATGCAAAAGATAAAATAGGGTCCTTAGGCCATGGCATGGCGTTCTCGGGCTATGATAATGGTGCCTCCGAACAATGACGCCTTTGGACAATTTGGCGATCATTCAGCCCATGAAATGCAGAAGGTGGCGATCGTTCAACCGATGCAAGACGTAAATGAAAGGTGGTGCTATTTCAGCCATGCAAGAAAAAATAAAGTGGCGATGTTTCAGCCAGCAGACGTAAATATGAGTGGCAATATTTCAGCCGGATTAAAGGTGGCGATATTTCAGCCAAGTAGAGGTAAATAAAAGTGGCGATGTTTCAGCCGATGTAGGATTTAAATAAAGGTGGCGATATTTCGGCCATGCAGATAGAGGTAGAGCTTAACCTCGGAGGGCAGAATGGTAGCCTTATGCAGTGCAGAGAAATGCAGGATGGAGGTAGAGCTTAACCTCGAAAGGCAGAAAGGTAGCCTTATGCAATGCATAGAAATGCAGGATGGAGGTAGGGCTTAACCTCGGAAAGCAGAATGGTAGCCTTATGCAATGCAGAGAAATGCAGACCTCGGAAGGCAGAATAGTAGCCTTATGCAATTATGGAGACAAAGCTTAGTCTCGGAAGGCAGAATAGTAGTCGTATGCAATCATGGAGACAGAGCTTAGTCTCGGAAGGCAGAATAGTAGCCTTCTGCAATGCAGGAATGCAGATGGAGACAGCGCTTAGTCTCGAAAGGCAGAAAGGTAGCCTTATGCAATGCAAAAAATAAAGGCGAATAATAATGAAATATCTTAGTTGATAGATGATAGCTGATAGTTGATTGCTTTCTTGTGGCCGCTGGGAATGTCGTGTACGGATAACAATTGTAAATTGGCGATGATTCTGAGAGTTGTATTCCTAAAAAAAAAGTATGAGCGTGTAATTGTATCTGATGATTTTATGTCTTTGGTGCCTGCATCCAAAGAAAACTCGTGAGTTTTGGTAAAGAGGGGAAGGTTAGTTCGTCTTCACGTGGAATTCGCTTGTCTTACTCACCTCTTGTCTTAATTGGGGTAGCGTCGCCAAAAAAAGCAATTTGGTAGTAGTCATGCATGATTTAGTAAAAAATGTAACATAAATATTAATTGAAAATAGTTCCCTTTAGATGAACCGGCAACTACGACGCGGTTCAAGACATTGCAATCTCTCTTGCTCTGGAATTTTAAGGGTCCTCCTCAAAATTCTGCCCCAGTTTATTGGGTTGATACTTTTGACGTCTATTTGCGATGATTGTCTGAAGATCACTTCAGAATTTTGAGGGTCCTCCTCAAAATTCTGCCCCAGTTTCCAATAGTGGGGGGAAATGTAAATTTTGTTAAATTGTGACTGAACCCATAAGGCTGCCTACGTATCCCGTCTTAAACAAGAATCAGGTCAGGCGTAGTTCAAATTACATCATAAGGAAATCCTAAATGGCTACACATAGTATCGCTTGACTACATCTAAATATATCGGCTTCGGCGAAACTTCTCCGTCAATTTCTATGAGTATGAGGGCTCTTCCTGTTAGAACCCTGTGAACTATATATGGACCCCGCCAGTTGGGAGAGAATTTTCTTTTGGCGTCATCCTGATGTGGGAAGATTTTCTTTAATATCAGCTGCCCCGGTGTGAATTGTCTTGGCTTGACTCTTTTGTTAAAGGCTCTGGACATTCTATTCTGATAAAGTTGACCTTGACAAACTGCGTTCATTCTTTTTCCATCTATACGGGCTGACTGCTCGTATCGACTCTTTACCCATTTTGCATCTTCAAGTTCCGCTTCATGTATAATCCTCAGGGAGGGAATCTCTACTTCGGTGGGAATGACTACCTCTGTACCATAAGCCAACATGTAGGGAGTTGCCCCGGTTGATGAGCGAATTGTGGTGAGGTACCCCAATAAAGCAAATGATAGCTTCTCGTGCCACTGCTTATGTTTTTCTATCATCTTCCTTTGTATCTTCCTGATATTCTTGTTGGCCTCTTCTACAGCTCCATTCATCTGAGGCCTGTAGGTTGTAGAGTTCTTGTGTTTGATTTTGAATGTTTCACACATTGCTTTCATTATGTCAATTTAGAGATTGGAACCATTATCAGTAATGATTGACTCTGGGATGTCGAACTGACAAATGATACGGTCGCGGACAAAGTCTACCATGACTTTCTTAGTCACTGCCTTGTATGATGCTGCTTCAACCCATTTGGTGAAATAATCAATTACCACTAGAATGAACCTATGTCCATTTGACGCGGCAGGTTCGACTGGTCCGATAACATCCATTCCCCAAGCGGCAAACGGCCATGGCAAACTTGTTGCATTAAGCTCATTTGGAGGCACCTTTATCATATCTGCATGTATCTGACAGCGATGGAACTTTCGGACGTACTGGACGCAATCCGTTTCCATAGTCATCCAAAATAGCCTGCCCGGAGTATTTTCTTGGCTAAGACAAAATCGTTCATATGTGGGCCGCAGGTCCCTACGTGAATTTCTTCCAATAGCCTGGATGCTTCCTTTGCGTCGACACACCTTAATAATCCCAAATCAGGAGTCCTCTTGTACAAGATTCCTCCACTATGAAAGAAATTATTGGATAACCTTTGAAGTGTGCGCTTCTGAGTAGCGTTTGCAAGTTTTGGATATTCTCCCGTGGCTAAATATTCCTTGATATCATGAAACCAAGGTTTTTCATCTGCTTCTTCTTCGACATGAGCACAATAAGCTGGCTGATTATGGATTTTCACAGGAATAGGGTCAATGAAATTTGTGTCCGGATGCTGTATCATGGACGATAGGGTAGCCAATGCATCGGCGAACACATTCTGGACTCTAGGGACATGCTGAAACTCTGTCTTTGTGAATCTCTTCCTCAACTCCTATACATGATGCAGATAAGGGAGTATGTTGGAATTCTTAGTTGCCCATTCTTCTTGGACCTGAAGTATAAGCAAGTCTGAATCCCCAATCACTAGCAACTCCTGAACGTTCATGTCAATAGCCAACTTGATCCTTAAGATGCAGGCTCCGTATTCAGCCATGTTGTTAGTGCATGGGAATCTAAGCTTCGCAGACACCGGATAATGCTGATCGGTTTCTGATACTAGGATTGCTCCTATGCCAACTCCTTTGAAGTTTACTGCTCCATCGAAAAAAATTCTCCAACTGTCATGGGATTCTGCGATGTCTTCTTCTATGAAGGATACCTCCTCATCAGGAAAATACGTCTTCAGAGGCTCGTATTTTCCATCCATAGAGTTTTTAGCAAGGTGATCTTCTAGTACATGTCCTTTGATTGCTTTCTGAGTCACGTATACGATGTCAAATTCACTCAGCAGGATTTGCCACTTGGCCAGCTTGCCAGAAGGCATGGGCTTCTGAAAGATGTACTTAAGCAGATGTATTATTGATACGAGATAAGTAATATAGGCACAAAAATAATGCCTCAGCTTCTGAGCTATCCAAGTCAGAGTAAAACAGGTGCGCTCTAATAGAGAATACCGTGACTCGTACGGGGTGAACTTCTTGCTGAGATAGTAGATGGCATGTTCTTTCCTCCCCGTTTCATCATGTTGCCCAAGAACACAACCGAACGCTCCATCCAACACTGCAGGGTAGAGTAATAGAGGTCTACCCGGCTCAGGCGGGACCAAAACGGGCGGTGTTGACAGGTATTCTTTAATTCTGTCAAAAGCTTTCTGACAGTCGTCATTCCATTTGGTAGTGGCGTCTTTCTTTAACATCTTAAAGATTGGCTCACAAATGACAGTGGACTGATCTATGAACCAACTGATGTAGTTGAGTCTCCCCAGGAAACTCATCACTTCCTTCTTGTTCTTTGGCGGTGGCAATTCTTGAATGGCCTTAACCTTTGATGGATCCAGTTCTATTCCTCGGTGACTCACAATGAACCCAAGTAGTTTTACGGCGGGAACCCCGAATACACACTTGGCGGGGTTCAGCTTCAGATTGTACCTTCTCAGTCTGTTGAAGAACTTCCTCAGATCTTCCATGTGGCTAGTGGCTCTATTGGATTTGATGATGACGTCATCTATATATACCTCGATATATTTGTGTATCATATCATGGAAAATAGTAGTCATGGCCCTCATTTAGGTGGCCCCATCATTATTTAACCCAAATGGCATCATCTTGTAACAATATATTCCCCACAGCATAATGAAAGAAGTTTTCTTTGTGTCTTCCTCATCTATCCATATCTGATGATACCCAGCAAAACAATCGACGAATGACTGTAGTTCATGCTTGGCGCAGTTGTCAATTAGAATGTGTATGTTTGGCAAGGGGAAGTCGTCTTTCAGACTGGCCCGATTGAGGTCACGGTAGTCGACACAGACTCTAAACTTCCCGTCCTTCTTTGGTACTGGCACAATATTGGCTAACCATTTTGGATACTCTACTACCCTGAGAACCTTGGCTTTGACTTGCTTGGTGACTTCTTCCTTGATTTTCAAACTCATGTCAGATTTGAACTTCCCGAGCTTCTGCTTTACCGGGGAACATGTTGGATCAGTTTTCAATTTGTGAGCTACAATAGATGTACTGAGACTAGTCATATCATCATACGACCAGGCGAATATGTCCTCATATTCCCTTAGGAATTTCGTGTACTCTTCCTTTTCTGATGGGGACAGATGAACACTGATGCGCGTTTCTTTAACATTTTATGTATGTCCCAAGTTAACAACCTTAGTCTCGTCCAAGTTGGACTTAGGTCTATTCTCAAAATCCTCAACCTCTTTAACAACCTCTTCTGGTATATTGTCCTCTTCTAAGTCTATATCTGTTTGTTGTGTTGTCTCGTTGCAAGTCACAATCGTCGGTTCATCAAGATAATTAATAGTAATGCTGTGTAAATAAAGTAAACGATGAAAAGTAATAAGAGCAAGATTTATAAGAAACTGAAATGCTTTGATAAATTTCGTAATTGTTTTGAACATTGGAGCTCTTATTTCGAAATCAAAATGCGGAAGGAAAGCCAACTAGCGGAAAATAAAGATAATGCATGGTGCTTTGTTCAGCCTTGCTACCCCAAAGCTTTCCGAGCCCTGGTGGTTTTGATGGACCAATTGTTGAGGCGTGCTCCTCGGCTCACGGCTTGTATGGAAGGTCCTTCCTCCCCCTTCTCCTAAAAAATGACACAACAGTCCATATTATCATCCTCCAGGAACAAGTTCCTCATTTCTGCTAATGCTTCCTTTTCTTCTGACCCATAAATGACTTCGGTTGGTTGAAAAGTCTACTCCAGACGGGGTATAGGTTGGTCCAATGGATAGTAGGGGCCACCCATGGTGGCAACCAGTGGTTGAACTCCGCCCAAGTGTATTCATATCCCAAACCAAACGTGGTACCATGTTTCTTCAGCTTGATAGGTTTGGTGATTCCCTGGAGGTTCTTGCCGAGTCCCTTGCCAGGTTCATATCCACACCAATTTAGTATACTTTCAATTTTATTATCCTACCACTTGTCCTTATCAATGGCGTTGACTCGTTCGATGTGGGGGTAGGTTTCCCCACCTATCTTTCTTTTTCCTCCAATCGATGTGATGGTTTGGCGACTGTATATGGGATTGCTACCGTCGTCGTGAATGATAACTTCTTGGTGATTCCACTCAAACTTCACTGCCTGATGCAGTGAGGATACTACATCCCCAGCGGCATAAATCCAAGTTCGTCCCAGAAGCAAGTTGTAAGATGCTAGGACGTATATTACTTGAAAGTCAATGTCGAATCATGTCGGTCCCATTTGTAAACACAAATTGATTTCCCCAATAGTGGACCTTTGGGAACCATCGAAAGCTTTGACATTGATGGCTCCATCCTTGATCTCATGCAGGGTCTTCCCCAATGTTCTGAGAGTTACCGATGGACAAATATTAAGGCTAGACCCTTTATCAATCAAAATCCTGGTGATGAAATAATCCTCGCACTGTACGGTGATGTGCAATGCTTTGTTCTGGCCTAGCCCTTCCGGCGGCAGCTCATCTTCATGGAAAGTGATTTTGTGACTTTCCGATACTTGCCCTACCATGTTTGCCATTTCTCCTCTAGTTATGTTGCTGGGTACTTATGCCTCACTCAGTATCTTCAACAAAGCATTCTTATGTGCATTGGAGCTTTGCAGCAGAGCAAGGATGGAGATTTGTGCCGGTATTTTATTCAGTTGATCAATGACTGAGTACTCCTTTGCTTTTATCTTCCTCCAAAAATCATCGGGCCCAGTTTCAATAGGCCGTCCAGAGGCTTGCTTACTTGATTCAACTAAATGTACTGGAGTATAAACCCTGCCAGTTCTTGTCATACCCTGCACTGCAACTGCTTCTCCAATTTTGGCTTTTCCTTTTCTCCTTGCCTTGGCTGTGTAATACCAAGGGATAGTCTTCGTATGGAATGGTGTTATGGCTGACATTGCCACTAGGATGGGTACCCTTGCTTTGGGAGGTGACACAGCAACTTCAAATGGCGCAGGTGCCTTTGGGGACCCAAACTCAACCTCAATTAGTCCTGGCATCTTTGTAGAAGATGGTGTTTCAAGATCGAGTGGTATGGACATGTTCACTTTAGCGTCTTCAGAAGGCTGGATCTGGACTACAATCGGATTAAGTGTGACCATTGGTTTCTTTGGCTCGTCATCTTCTGCGATTAATCCGATCGACCCTTTGGGGTCCCAATCATCTTCTATCTCGATCATGTGAACGCCTCCGCCTTTGTGGTCAGGCAGAGGGTTGTTGCGGACATTCATAGCAAGCTTCTTTACCACAATTATCTTGTTGTCAATCAAAACCTAAATCATGTCCTTCAGGGAGCGGCACTCATCAATGGTATTCCTCTTCATGTCGGAATGGTACGCACAGGTTTTGTTTGGGTTGATCCATTGGGAAGGGTTTTCTGGAGTTATGGCATCGATAAGGGTGACGTAACTAGAAGCTTTAAGCCTTTCATACAGCTGGTCGATTGGTTCAGCAATGGTGGTGTATTGTTTAGGAGGTCTGTGGTCGAAGTTTGGTCGGGGTCTAGGGAAATTTTGGCGAGGTGATTGATAGTGAGCTTGTTGGGTGTTGTAGGCTTGGTAGACGTGTGCGGGCTCGGAGTATTTGGGTGAAGTAAGCTGATATGCGGGAGGTGGAGATGAATGGTAAGTAGTTGGTGGTGCTTGGTAAGCGGGCGAGGGTGCTTGGTAATTTGGGGTAGGCTGATATGTTAGTGGAGGAAATGGATAGGTTTGGTATTTGATTGGGGATTTTGTCCTCTGTACAACCATCACGGCACCCACATCCCTTTTCTTGGACGTGCCACCAGACTATAGAGCCTTGTTGGTATCCTGTAATGCTTTAAAGTTAGTGACCACACCACTTTCGATACCTTCCTCAATCCTCTCCCCTAACTTGATGATGTCGGAAAATTTCTGGCCTTCAATCAACATCAACCTTTCGTAGTATTGTGAGTCTTGGGCCCGGACGAAAAACCTATTCATTTGTTCTTATTCTAAAGCCGGCCTGACCTTAGCGGCTTCTGACTTCCAACAAGTAGCATACTCGCGGAATGTCTTCGTTGATTTCTTTTTTAAGTTCTGGATGTAGAACACATCTGGTGCATTCTCCATGTAAAATCTGAACCTATCCATGAAATCAGATGCCATACTTACTGAATTCGACCACTTCTTCGGGTCTTGGCTAATGTACCAAGATAGAGCATCCCATTTCAGACTTCTCATAAAGAGCTTCATGCGAATCTTTTCATCCCTTCCTACTCCAACCAGCTTGTCGCAGTATGTCCTCAAATGAACTCTTGGGATCCCCGGTACTATCGAACATCTCGAACTTGGGAGGTTTGTACCCCTCGGGCAGTTCGACATCTTGTTGAATGCAAAGGTATTCATAATTCAGTCCCTCGATCCCCTTGCTTCCTTCAACACCATGAACTCTGCTAGTCAGTTTCTTGAGTTCTGCGGCCAGATTCTTGATAAGAGAGTTTTTGTCATCAGACTCAAGTATGCTTGAAATGGGTTGAGTAGGATGCGGCACAGTTTCCACATAAATGGGGGTGTTGTGATGAGGGTAAGAATGGTCATTTGTGGAGTTTAGTAGTTCAGGGATGAGCAGTGGGGTGTTGTTTGAAGTGTGCCATATGTTGCAGTGGTGATGGGGAGTGGGTTGGTTCTGTGGTTTCGGGAAGTTTTGTGGAGGTGCGGGGTTTTGAGTGTTGGGAAAGTTGACATCTGGGGTAGTGAGGGAAAACGACAAGCTTGCCAAGTTCCGAACTTGGTCCAGTTCCTCCTGAAACTTCAATAACTTTTGTTCGAGCTGGGAGGCACTTTCATTGGAAACCTGAATACCCTGAGAAGTCTCTACCCTTTCACCAAACTCTCCTTTTTTATGTTGCTCAAATCTTCCATTTTTCCCTTGTTTTTGTTTCTGATAGGACTCGAAGGAGGAGGAGGTAGAGCTCCCTTATATCTTGTAGAATATGATGACGATGCCAAAGTGCACGAACTAACCTTTGGGGATGGGGAATAAAACAAAAAGTAAAACAAAAAGGTAACAAGTTAGTGCAGATCATGAGAACAAAATATTGCAATATTTAAACACATAGTGCAAGAATATAAATCGTGTCCAAATTTGGGAGCCTCGTTGTGCCCAAGGTAGGCCTAGAGACAAGTTGATTTGGAGAACTTATAATGCTAAATGCCTCATTTAATTGATAAAAATAAGACGAATCCCCAAAACGACAGTAAAATAGCGGAACATAAAATGTCACTAATGGCCATTGGCCTTATTACATTTAAAGCAAAGGAAAGACTCCTAACTACTTGGTCCCAGAAGGACCTTCCCCAGACTCGGCATCTTTAGCTCCATCAAACAGCTTTACCAGCTCACGCAATCCCAGCAGCAAGTAGGCTCTAGCCAAGTGTCCTCTTTCGTTTCCTTAAGCATTCTGGCAATTTTCAATCCTCTAAATGAACTTCATTTCCAGCTCCACTAAACCCCGCTCCAAATACCCTAGTCGCTTGTTGGCGCTGACAGGCATATCTTTCCATTCTTCAATTAGCTTTTGATGGGCTTTTTGAATTTCCCGGTGCTCACTCTCGCATTCCCGAATCCTCTTGTGCAATTGGTTGTACTTAACCTGCACCTCAGACTTTTCATCGATGACCCTGTGACCTCGAACAAACTCTAGTTGTCCCAAGCCATCATGATTATCCTCCAGCCAACCTGAGTAGTATGGCGAACAACCGGCGTGATATCTATCCAGCTCAATAGAATCTTTCCCCAAGAAGATTTTGCAGTGCCACATGTGCTGAGCTTGGCACTTATAAGGTCTATCGTCATCTTGAAAGTTGGCCCTGAAGTGACCCATCTTGTCGACTCTTGGTATAACCTGATTTCTTCCTGCCTGCCTCATGACTCAGAGAGGGGCATAAGGATAAGTTCCTCTCAGACCAATGAGTATAAGAAACGGTGCATCCCGAGATCGGACGATGAACTCTTCAGTAGGGAACCATTCGAACATCCACTGCACTTGGTCCTGTTTCAGATTTTCAAACAATCCTACCCACCTTTTAGCATCTTCTGGTTGGGCAAACATGTTAGGCATATAGTTCATTCGCCTTGGCTGATGGAAGGCGATATGATCATCCCAGTCTCTACGTAAAATCTCTTGCTGATATTCACCCCTTTGGAGGTGTTCCATGAGCAAGAGTTGAAGTAATAAGTTAGAAACCGTCAAAGTGTTTGGCCCCTCGCTGACACTTTTCCAGGGCTCGGTATATCTCAGCAACGATCATAGGTACTATGCTAAAAGGCTATCCACCAATTCCTTCCATTAAGGTCTTGGTGACCATGACCGGTCTGTTATGGATCCTAGCCTTCTTCATAGGAAATACTATCATCCCCAAAAAGCATAACATAAAGACAAAGACTCTTCTATGGATATACCCCAATGATGTGAGGGCGAACTCATCTGGGTAAGTGCCGTAGGACTTGCTGTGGCCGTACCTCTCGTACAGATAGTCGAAAGGAATGTAGGAATCCTTCAAGTAGGTCAGGTCTGTGTTCTTATTTAGTCCCATCATTTTGAGAACACCCCTACCCTTGTGATTTTCTAGCATAAGCAAACCCGGAGTCTCCTATGGAATACCAGCTAATCCTCCCATTTCCTCGAGCAAAGGTGCCATTTCAAGGTCTCTGAAGCGGAACACCGATCTATCACAATCCTAGAATAGAGTTGTGACCTATATGATTTTGTTGTCGGGTTGGATTTTCAAAAGAGAAGGCAAATTTCCCAAATATTTGAGGATGAGGGTCTGATCACTGGAGTGAAGGTCTTCTCACGAGCTTAGCAACCTCGAGTAGATGTGGGTTACCATGCCGAACCTGGGGTCTTCGTGCCTCATTTTCTACAAAACAAAGTGTTAGACCCTTTCCCCCGCCGGACCTGACTATTTAAACCAATAATTAGCATAGCAGCATTTAGTTCTCCAAATAAATTCACAAAACATGGTGGTGTCCGTTTGGGTTTCAAGGAAACCCGGTGGACTTTGGACAAGGCTATCTTAAAGAGTTGTTATGCGGACAACATAACGGACTCGACTAGGTTTGATAGTGATGCATGCACATTTGAACAGAGTAAGGCTTCTATGGGGTGTTAGACCGGTACGCTTGAGCGGACAACTCAAGAGGGAAAGGCACGGAACCATCGACTGCACCGCTGATCGACTGGTTTTACCGCAAATACGCCTTTATCAAATTTAGGGGGTGTAATATCAGAAGGGCGCAACCAATCATTATAAGCGTTATTATGGTATTTGGTTTGGCATGAGTGGAATATGATGTGGAAGATGCAATTTACAAGAATGAAACAAGTTGTCATGTATTTGCACATTCATAAAGTAATGATTACAATAATTGCTCATAATTACAACAGTATTGAAGGAAAGCGGTAAAAGCATTAAAGAAAAGAAAACAAAGAGCAAAGTCAGTTTCATAGTAGAAAACAGATAAAGACATTAAATAAAGGTAATAAAGAAACAATAAAGTCACAAATAACATGAAATGGTAAAATCCTAAAGAATAGTCCCCAGCGGAGTTGCCATGATGTCGATGCCCCCTTTTTCTAAAGGCAAAATCGGGTTTACGACATTCAGGAGGACAACTCGTTCCCTTTTTGGGAATTGGGTTTGGAGTTTGAAGAGTCGCCACCCAATGATTAAGTGCATTAGGACACTAAGAAGGGTTTGAGTTTGAAGAACCAGATTTTGGGTAAGGGCTAGAAATTATCTCGAGGGAAAGATCCACTAGTGTGGTTACCCACCATGTTATAATTGTAACTTCACATAATCAAGTAAGCAATTAAGGCTCAAATAGAAGGAGTTTTCACATAATATTGCCAGTGAATTGAATTTGGAGGAAAAGTAAAGAGGGCAGAAATTTTAAGAAAATAATTTAAACAATTCTAAAAAAAGATGAAAACAAGTAAAAGTGAGTGGGGTCCTAGGTTTATGATTAATATGGATCACGTCAATGCAATACCCAGTAATCACTCCTCGAAGAGGGTCTACATAGGTATTATTGCACCGGTCATTATATCCATATCTATCTTTCCCACCCCGTTAAGGTATTAAAGCGTGGAATAGTATCGTTACTTATTGCATGCTTTTACCCGTCCCAATCCTATCAGTCCCGGAGGAATTGAGACTACTAGTCCTAAAGGGAAAGGAGTTGGGGCTTTTCAGAGTTTCAAAAGGACAAAAAGTCTCGGCGACAAGCAAGATCACGTAAACAGTTAGGGGAAAAAACATAGCAATTAAAGCTCACACAGGCCTCCTCACTTAAAAGAGCAAATATAACATGACTTGAAATACTGGTTTGGTCTGAATTAAATAAGGCGTAAGATAGGCTGATTCATCTCATATTTTCAGATAAGAAGTCCGAATTAGACCTGCCTGCTGGATGTAATTATTAAAGACTGGTATAGTTGATTAATTACCTACAGGTTTGCCTAGATGAGGCCTTAATCATGATATCTAACAATGTAGAAGGCATACTGATTTTAAAGGAAGGCTACTGGTTTTATAAACAAAAGTTCTGCAGATTTTAAATGACTTTACTATTGATTTTAAAACCCATAGATCAAATAGACGAAACTGATTAAATTGACTATATCCTATAGGCATGATTTCTAAGCATTGTTGGTTTTAAGACGATTATGTAAACGCAGGAGTCCTATAGGCCTGATTCTAAAATGAAGTTGATGATTATTAAACCTATGATTATTTTGACTAATGACAGACGTATATGCAGAGGTGTAGAAACATAATTATACTCCTGATTTCTATATGCAGAAACTTATAGGCATGGTTTCTAATGCTGAAATAAAACAATCTTATAGGCAGGAATTCTAAATGCATGATGAAATAATCTTATAGGCAGAATTTCTAAATGCATAATAAAACAATCTTATAGGCAGGATTTCTAAATGCATAATGAAATGACTTATAGGCAGGATTTCTAAATGCATAATGAAATGACTTATAGGCAGGATTTCTAAATACATGATGAAATGACTTATAGGCAGGATCTCTATATGCAGATACATAAACGAAAATATTCTGATTGCAGAAATAAAACCTAAAGCATGGTATCTACCCTATATGCATAACATAAGAGACCCTCCCCCATTTTTTTACTATACAGCGCATAGTTATTATAAATTATTACAAGTTGAATGAATCCAAAAAAAATTACATCAGAAATTAAAATTCTAACCGATGAGAGCCTAATCCAGACTCCTAGTCTGACACATGAAATAAACCGACTTCAAAATATCAGATTCCCAAAGCCTTTCTCATCCTTTGGGTGTGTCAAACTTCCATGGATCTTGATGAACTCCAGGCAGTTCTTACACCCAATTACATTACTGAATTATAGTGTAGTGTGGAATGGCCAGCCCTCCAATGTCCAAGTTCAGAGGGAACTCAAGGTCCCTAAGGCAAGGCTCATAGGAGGGGGCAGAATTTAGAGCTTAAGAGTAAGTGTAAGTGTAGTAGATGGGGAATTAGGGAAGATCCATGACAAACTAGTGGTCATGCCCAGCAATTGGGATGCTGGCACACCCCTGACCAGCTTGTCAGCTTAAATTGGGAGTTAGGACCTATTGAAGGTCAGGTTCAGACCTGGGAAGCAATTTGGATGCTGCCAGGCCATGAACTTTAACTCAGCACACATAGGGGGAATGGGGTATGGGGATTTTATAGCAAGCGGTAAACATAAAAGAAAGAACATGCTTAATGCAGAGTTTAAACAATAAAGTAAACCAGAACATGGCAACTATAAAGTAAACACATAAGGAAGGAGCTGAAATTAAATTGAGACATACCAGTTTTAGGGAAAAGCAGGTAAGTAAAACAGCAGTCTTGAAAAGCCAAATTGCAAAGTAAAGCAGTACAAAAGTCTCAGCAGAGAGTAGAGGGTTTTTAAAAGGTATCGTGATTGGAAATTCAAAGTTCTAGAGTTGTAAAGTTTTTCAAAGCTTAAAGCTTCTCTGTTTTTTCAATGCAGAAGGGTCGAGCCCTTTTTATAGTGTAGAAAATAAGCAAGAAAAAGGTAAGAAAATATCATTGTGATCAGTCTACCTTTAGTTAAGGGATTATGATTTCAAACGGGCAAAACAATTATGGAAAGGGATTTTAAAATATCTTCCTAGTAGTATAATAAAGGGTAAGTACATAGAAGCTATTTAAGGCAACCAACTAACAGTACACAGTTTGTAAAAAAGGAAAGGGAATCAAACAGTAAAAATTAAAAATTCAAACTTTTACTCGAATGAATCAAGTCAAGAAAAGGGGTAAAGAAAGGTTCAATTTAGGGAATACCAGTAACAATCAAGTGAACACAATTAAGGGAATCCGGAATCAATTAGTAGTTGGCAAAGCCTTTTTGAAAGAAGAGTTCTCATATATAAACACACAAATATGTAAATCAAGAAAAGACTGTCAAGTTATTTAAAAGAGAATTTTAATCAAAGAGAAGCTCAGGAACATGGGCAAAAGATACAGGTTAGACCTGCAGACTCATAGTGAGTCTAAGAGTCCAGGGTCCGAATGTGGAACCCTGACTCAAACAAAAAACATAAATCGTCAAAAGGAAACCCCCAAATCCTAGGGCTTTACGATTGACTCAGACATGGAGGAGGGAAAGCAACCATTTCTTTTTCAGAGTCTCAACAAAATAGACATAATAGCATGCTTGAACAACAATGGAAGAAAAATCATGAAGAACATATTCGAGAAACTCAGAACATAAACGAGTTCAGAAGAAGGAAATAATACACCTTGAACACAAGTAGGTGAAGCATGTAAGAACATGAACAGAGTCAAAAATCAAATAACTTTAACGGTAGGCACATTTAGCAGAAGAGTAGTAAAAACATAGCAGAAATTAACAGGAGAAAAGAGAAAGGTAAAAGACAATATATGCATAAAATAAAAGAAATCATACGAGCAAGGTAGAAAACAAACACACATAAAGCAAAGAAGAAAAGAATCAGAAAGATTTTTTCAAAAATCCTTGCAGAAACCCTAAAAATTGGAGAAAAACTATTTTTGACAAAACGTTTGGGGAAAACACTCTAGATAGCAAGAAAAGCGTAGACATACTATAGATCTAAAAAAATAATGGTGAAAGAACCTCGAATGGATTAGGGTTTCAGAGAAACCCTAGAAATGAGAAAGGCTTGGAGACAGGTCTGATCTTGAGTCGGAAAGGTCAAGAAGAATCAGTCTCCTGAGTCTCGAATGTGCCGGAGCATAGCTGGAGAAGCCATGGAATCAAAGGTCGGAGAAGATCGGAGGGATAAACATCAAAGTCATCTTTCCAGACCTTGAACACCCAAGGTCTAATGGTGGATAGGTGGGTAGAGACCATTCACGGCCTGGGATGCCATGGATTCCGGTGAAAATTCTGTGAAGGAAGGTGGGAGGAGGCTAGGGTTTCGGAGAGTTGAGAGGATTTGAGAGTGTTTTGGGATTTCAGGGCGGCGGGTCCGGTGAGAATGAAGGGGATTAGGGTAGGTTGTTAGGTAAATTAAGGAAGGGTGAGTTCTGACCGTTGATCTTGAGTGATCAACGGTCCAGATTTAAGTGGGTAAGTAGGGAACGGGTTGGGTCGTTTGGAATTGGGTCATGGATTAGGTCCAAACAGGAACTGGGTTAGTTTAATTAGGCAGAATATGGTCGATTAGGGGTTAAACTTGAAACAAAATAGGGATGTAATTGAGATGGAAATGGGGCTAAATGTTAAATAGCCAGTTTCACCCTTTTATTTATAAAAAATAGTAAAAAATGTTTTTAAAAACTAATTAAAAATACAGAAACAATTAATAATGTATAAATATAAATTTAAAACTACTGGACCCAATTTTATAATTATAACATGCTATTAGTCTTAAAGTAGGCTAAAATTACAATTGTATACAATTTAGTCTTTTGAAATACCAAATAAGTTTGTAAAAATATACAAAAATCACCTTAGCTATATTTTGGTATAAATATGAGAATAAAATAGATTAATCACCAAAAATGATAATTTGAGGAATAATTACTTATTTTTGTACTGCTAAAATGGACAATAAATCAATTTAAAATCTTAAAAAATTAGGGGAAAATACCAAGACTCTTGGGTATGCCTATATATGCATACACATGCTATTTTGAAAGTATTTTAAGTAAAAAAAATATAGGAAAAAATTGGGTGTCAACAGATGGTTGTCATGGCTCTCATGTAAGTAGCCCCAGCATTCTTTAGACCAAAAGGCATAATCTTGTAGCATTACACCTCCTATGGTGTAATAAAATTTGTTTTCTCTACATGTTCTTCATCCATCTAGATCTGGTGATAACCCGCGAAGCAATCTACAAAGGATTGGAGTTCATGCTTGGCACAATTATCGATCAGGATGTGTATATTTGGCAGTGGAAAGTGGTTTTTGGGAATCGCTCTGTTTAAGTCTCGATAGTCAACACATACTCTGACTTTCCCATCTTTCTTCAGAACGCTCACGATGTTGGCTAACCAGGTTGGGTACTCAACAACCCTGATAACTTTGGCTTTGATCTGCTTAGTAACTTCCTCCTTGATTTTCAGGCTCATATCCGGTTTGAACTTTCTGAGTTTTTGCTTCACTGGCAGACACATGGGATTAGTAGGCAACTTGTGAGCCACTATGGACGTGCTTAAATCAGTCATGTGATCATACGACCATGCAAAATTGTCCTCATACTCCTTTAAAAAAAACAAATGTACTCCTCTTTCTCTGTTGGTGATAAGTGAATGCTGATGCGAGTCTCCTTAACAGTCTCAACGTCCCCCAAGTTTACTGCTTCAGTTTCATCCAGATTAGACTTGGGCTTATTCTAAAAGTTTTCAACCTCCCTAACAACTTCCTCGGGTATCTCGTCTTCTTCATCCGAATCACTATCCTCATATTGTGTTGCCTTATTACATGTCAAAGTCACTGGTGCATCAGGAAAAGTAATAATAACACCGTAGAAAGAAAAATTGTAGAAAATAGTAATGAATAATAAAACGCAATGCATTTGATTAAAACTGAAAAACATCCGGACAAGTACGACTCGATGAATCGAGCATTTATTTTGAAACAAGTAAGTCTTTAAAACAAAGTTATTGAAAATCTTAAATGCCTAGAATGGCTATAGAAATAAAATCTGCCAAACTATCCAGGGACTCGGTGGGCCCAGATGGTGTGGCAGTCCAGTTCCTGAGAACAGCTCCCTTATCCACAGTTCGAATAGTGAGGCCTTCTTCCTGCTTCTCCTCAATTATTGCACTGTAGTCCATGTCTTCGTCCTCCAAGAACAGATTCTTCAGCCCAGCTAATGCCTCTTCTTCTGGAGTTCCCCATATTGTATCAGTTTTGTAAAAATCTTAATCCAGATGTGGCACTGGTTGCTCGATAGGGTAATATGGTCCACGCCATGGAGGTGACCAATCATTATACTCTTACCATGTGTACTGATATCCGAGCCTAAAGGTAGTGCCATGACCCTTCAGCCGTATCGGTTTAGTAATACCCTGGAGATTCTTCCCAAGCCTTTTGCTGGGTTCATACCCGGACCATGCCAATATGCTTTCTATTTTGCTATTCCACCATTTGTCCTTCTTAACCACTTGACACGTTCAATACGATGATAGGTTTACCCTCTTAGCCTTCTTCTATTTTCTATAACCGGGATGGTTTGGCTGGTGTAAATGGGGTTACTCCCGTCTCCGTGAATGATCACCTCCTGGAGGTTCCATTCAAATTTCATGACTTGATGCAGTGTGGAAGACACTGCCCCAGTGGCATGTATCCATGGTCAGCCCAATAGAAGATTGTACGAGGGTGGTATGTCGAGCACTTGAAACTCGACGTCGACCCAAGTTGACCCCATCCGCAAGCAAAGGTTAATTTCCCCAATCATGGTCCTTTGATACCCATCGAAAGATTTCACATTCATGCTTCCTGCCCGTATTTCATGAAATCCTTTGTCCAATCTTTTCAGAGTATCCAATGGACAAATATTGAGGCTTGAACCCCCATCAATCAAGAACCTGGCGATGAATTTGCCTTCAAATTGCACCATGATATGCAATTCTTGGTTGTGATTCAACCTTTAAGGCAGTAACTCATCCTCATGGAAGATTATTTTATGACATCCAGCACCGGTGATATTGTTGGGTACATAAGCTTCACTCAACACCTTCATTAAAGCAGTCTTGTGCGCCTCTGAATTTTGCAATAGTGACAGGATGGATATCTGAGCTGGGGTTTTGTTTAAATGATCAATGACGGAATACTCCCTTGCTTGTACTTTCCTCCAAAGGTCATCTGGCCCTGTTTCAATGACGGGCTTCTTGGTAGTGGCATCCTTACTTAGTCCTCCCAAGTGTTCAGGTGTATAGACTCTTTTGGTCCTAGTCATTCCTTGCGCAGCATCGGATTCCTCTATCTTTGTCTTTCTTTTTTGCCGATCTTCGGCAACATAATCCTAAGGTATTACGTTTGAATTGAAAGGAGGTGTTATTGATACTCTCACTCTAAAATGTGTGGCCACTTCTACTTCAAACGGAACAGGGATGGTCGCGGGTGGAGCCACCTCTACCTCAAATGAAACTGATGCAGCTACCTCAACCTTGATTCATGACTGAGTCTGTACTACAATAGGAGTGGGTGTGACTGAGGGTTTAAAGTCATAGCCTTCCCGAATAAGCCCAATTGACTCCTTAGGATCCCATTCTTCGTTCGTCTCTATCACATGTACCCCACCACCTCTATGATCAGGGAGATGGTTGTTGCGGACATTAGGTGCAGCTTATTTCGCCTATATGACCTTGTTGTCAATCAACATCTGGATCTTATGTTTCAATGTTCGGCACTCGGCAATAGTGTGCCCCTTTATACCGGAATAATACTCACAAGTCTTGTTTAAATTGACCCATTTGGATGGATTCTCTAATGCCACAGTGGGAACTGGAGTAAAGTAACCTACGGCTTTCAACCTTTCATATAGATGGTCGATAGGTTCAGCAATAGCGGTGTATTATCTAGGTGATTTGCGGTCAAAATTGAGTCTTGGTCTTGGATAATTTTGGCGAGTCGGAGGTGACTGAAAATGAGATGGTAGGGAATTATATAGGTATGATAGACAGTGGCTGGTTGGGCATAGCTGGGAGATGATAGTTTATATGTAGGTGATGGTACTTGGTATGTGGGTGGAGGTATTTGATATGTGGGTGGAGTTGTTTGATATGTGGGTGGAGGTGTTTGATAGGTAAGTGGGTATTTCGAGTCTTGAGCCACCATTATGGCCCCAACGTGTTTCTTCTTTGATATGTCGCCTGATTGCAATGCCTTATGCCTGTAATGCCTCAAAATTCATTACCATCGCACTTTTGATGCCTTCCTAGATTTTTTCCCCAAGTTTGATGATATCAGAGAATTTATGACTTTCAATAACCATCAATCTTTCATAATTCTACGGATCCTGTGCTCTGAGAACAAATTAACAGAATTGCACGACTTTGAAAAGCTCATGACAAATGCAACAAGAGAAACAACCATAGTTGGAAAGCTTGTCAGCAATATATGAGAAAAGATGCTTGCACGTCTCCAACCTTACGTGGAGTAAGGCGTGTGCCTTGGAACCCGAATTTAGGGGGCTCCATGTTTTAAAAATAATAGGTTCATAAGTATTTAAAAAATAATATTTATTAATATTAATACAAAACTAGAACTTTTAATATAAAGAAAAAAAATTCTTTTAGGTATATAAATAAAATAATATTACTCAAAATGTGTAGATGAATAGTTTTCATAACTTATATTTTTTATTTTTTACTCCTTCATCAAAAAATTTGCTCTCTTCGTTAATTTGTCCAAGTCAATCTTTCTTTTTTTCCAATCTCTTCATATTTCAGAAAACCCTACATATTTTTTGTGTTTCTCTTTGATATTCTTACTCACTTCTTTCTTCAAGATTTCATTATTCACCTTCTTTCTCCAAGATTTCACTAGTTCAAGTGTTCAACAATACTTTTAAGCTTTCAATAGTTCTATACATCTATTGCTTTGTAAAACTTTTATCTAATATCAATAATATCTCAAGAAATATTAGATAGGTTAGCTATATTATCAATCGAACAAGAATTATTAGAGAAAATCGAGTATAAAAATTATTAACAGCTTTATATCTCAAAAAGTATGAAGAATAGACTTTAAATAAAAATACATCTTATTATTTTCTTTTAAAAATTTAGGCCACATATTAAACATTGGCTTTAGGCCCTGTATGTGCTTGAGCCACCCCTGACGTTTACGAGTTGGTGTAAGTTGTCTTGTATGAGACTGTTTTGGTTGGGAAAACCAATTTGGGTGAATGGTAAATGTAGAGCTTTCGAAGTAATAAGTTCGTTCAGTCAAATGCTAACTGAACGGAAAAGGAAAAAGGTGAAGAAAGTTCCTGCTTTTTAGTTTCTTGAAAAAGATAGAATTCTATGTTCATCATAGCTTTAAGATATTGAATGGATTATTTTGTATGTTTTCATTGTGTTGTCAATCTCAAATTATATATGTACATATTGTGAGAATTCTGTAGTTCCCAGTTTATGATTTATGGTAGATTGATGAAAATTTCTGCCTATAACTGTTAAAATTCTTTGTAATGGTATATTGTCCTTTGGTTATAAAGTGGATTTTGATTATTAGAGTTGGATACTTTGAAACCAGAATATTTCTCCTCTTGATAATTTATTTGTTAGGATCAATAGTCCAAACTTGTGATGACTCCACAAATTAAAGCAAATCAACAAAGACAATAACAAGACTATATATAAGAGTTGATAAATAATTTATGTGGTTCAAAAGATTAAACCTACATAACATGCCATGATGAATAAATTTATCATATATACATACCTAGTCTAAAAAGGGCTAAATTAGAGTAAAAACTCAAATTACTAGAGTTATGCCACTCAGAATTATAAGATATATACCGCTCTGATGGTAATGAAGAATTTCCCAATACTTTTTTTTGTGCTTGAACTAAAACTGTATTAATAAAATGTATATATGTACATAGCCAAGTAGTTGCTGACCAGCTACTATCCAGAATCTGAATCTACTCCTAGATTACATAATGCATTCATACCTACAACAAATCTAGGCATTTCCCCAAGCAACTTGGGACATAGAGGATACACAGTTCATTACATACTAAGGGACTAAGCAAATCTATCTAAGCTATGTAATGTCTGCTACCATAATGGATGTTTTTTGCCACTTGTGTGCACACATAGGACAATTTCGTTGCATATTTTGTGTTCCTCAAAGATGCCTTATTGGAATTTAATCATGTTCCTTTCTCGCCATATACTGTATATAAGCATAGCAAACACATAGTTGTCAATTGCAGTTATGCCTGAGTTCTTTCTAGTCATTATGATTGACCATGTAAGCTCCTCTTTCCATCCATTGATGTTCCTTTTCATGCCTAGCCATACCAGTAATCTGGTCCATAGTCTGCTAGTTCTTGGGCATTCAAAGAATAGGTGTTGCAGTGTTTCAGTAGTAGCTTTGCAAAACACACAATCTTGTGGCACTTGTATTCCTATTTTGTTTAGTCTATCCACTGTCGATAGTCTTTCATGTATAGCAAGCCATAATAGGAATTTGAATCTGGGGTGAATTCTTTTTTATAAGACTATACACTTCCAAGGGACTTTCTGATACTGGGGCATCAACATTAGATAGGTCTTCTTAATTAAAATTGTTCTTGCACTTGCAATATCTTCAGCCGATCAGGTAAGGATCCATGTATGGGCTGTCTCTGCAAGTTCTCCCTTATCTCTATGATTTTCCTGATTATCCAAGCTACAGTATTGGGTATAGGCATGTGCTCTAAGTGCTGATTCTTTATATAGTAGCTATGAACCCATTTTATCCACAAGCATTCTTTTTTCATTGCAACTGCCAATAATTACTTCATTACAACAGCTTTGTTCCAAATGTATAGGTTTATGATATTCAAGCCTCCTGTAGATTGGGGCCTACAAACGTTTTCCCATGATATCAGTGCTTTTTTGTGATGGTTGCTTCACCAGTCTATAAGAATGATCTGCATACTGTCTCTATCAACCTCATAACCTTCTTGGGAAGAATAAATATCAGTGCCAAGTAGGTTTGAATGCCAAACAACTTTGATTTTATCAATTGTAGTCTACCAGAGTATGAGAGTAACCTTGTAGACCAATAACTTACTCTTGCTGTAATTTTCTCAACTAGGGACAAACATTGTTGCACAGTTAATTTATTTATGACAATGGCACTCCTAAATATCTGAAAGGAAGAGTACCCTCATCAAACCCCAATAAGTTCAGTGCTTTCTATTTTTTATATGCATCCACCCCTACCAAGTAAATAGAACTCTTGTCAGTGTTAGCGTGTAGCCTAGAAGCTTTAGAGAATCTCTAAAAAGATCTTTGAAGGAGTCTGATGGATCAATGTCTGCTATGCAGAACATGAGTAAGTCATCAGAAAAATAGATGTGGATTATGCCCAGTTTGTTGCAACTTGGATGAAAATTAAAGTCCCCATTCTCTACTAGTTGCATCATTTCTCTTTGCAAGTATTCCATAGCAATTACAAAGAGATAAGGGGACATAAGGTCCCCTTGTCTGATCCCTCTTTTTCCTTGGAAAGGTTTGGTAAGACCTCCATTTAGCACTAGCGAATATGAAACTATCGTGACATATTCCATAATCTATTCAGTGAATTTGAAGGCGGAATCCAAGATCACTTAGCATTCTTCTCAAGAATCTTCAGTCTATAGTATTATATGTTTTCTTTAAGTCCATTTTCATAATACACCTAGGAGATACACCTTTTCTGTTATACCCCTTGAATAATTCATAGTTGAACAGTATGTTATCAATGATACTTCTTCCTTCTATAAAAGCAAAATGGGAGTGCCTTATTATATTCCCAAGCACCTTCTTCATCCTCAGTTGTAACACCTTGGCAATGACTTTGTACAAGGTATTACAACATGCAATAGGTCTATAGTCTTTGATTAGAGATGGTGAGCTAACTGTAGGAATCAGAGTAATAGTTGTGCAGTTCACCTTTTTTGCAATTTTCCTATATAAATAAATCATTACACTACAGCATACACCTCCTTTTTCAGTAAGTCCCAGTTTTTTGTGAAGAATTCTATAGGATATCTATCAATACCTGGAGATTTGTCTATCGGCATATCTTTGATGGCTATATCTATATCTTCAGTTGTCACTGGCTTTACCAACTCTATATTCTGATCCATATTCAACACTGCTCCTCTTTTAATGACCTCTGAGTTTGGACAAATAATTTCCCTATTGCAGTTACCCATTAACCCCTTAAAGAAAGCAATAAACTATGCTTCCACCTGCATAAGGTCTGTGAGTTTGATACATATTCCTGTATAGATAGATATGACTGTATTTTTGCTCTGTCTGATCTTCAATTGTGCATGCAAGTACTTGGAGTTGGTGTCTCCACACATAATCCAGTTTGTCCTGGATTTCTGTCTAAGTGGTTACTCCTCAATGTTGCTCCAATTGTCAATCCCAGCCAATAGCTCCTTCTCCCGATCAAATATGTTCTAGAAAAAGGGTTGAGTACATATGGTAGCTTGCACAATCTCTAGTTGTTGTCTAGCTTGGTTCAACCTTTGTGCATATGAGGCCATATACTGATTTAGGTCCTTTATCTCGTGCTTCAAATCCTGTAGCTTCCTCCAAATAATACCCATAGCATATGTACCTTGGTTATGCTCCCATACCCTATATAATATTGCATGAAACTCAGGATGTTCCATTACATTACTAAATAATTTAAATGGTTTTGGATCCAATCCTCTCTTCTGACCAGATCGTAGTAGAATAGGAGAGTGATCAGATACTCATGGATTAAGGAAGTCTACCTATTGTTGTAGCCATTGAAAGTTGCCTAAAGCCCAATCTATTTTGCTATATACTTTGCTTGCTACAGGCTTCTTGTTACACCATGTACAGTGTCATCATGTTGATCTTAGAGGAGTCAGTTGCAGATTATTAATCCTCTCTTGGAACACTTGAATTTCCCTAGTTGTGACTATCTATCCAATTCTATCCTCAGTTGTTAGACCATTGTTAAAATCTCCAAAAAGTATCTATGGTATATTTACTGGTGCCCCCATATGTTGTAATTCTGTCCACAATTCCTCCCTTTGTTGTAATGTATTCTTTGCATAGATCACTGTAAAACCCTGTACTAAGCTGTCTTGTATTATCCTCTAATGAGCAATGGATATATTAGTCCTTTATTGATGTTATTTGTACCTTTATATGGTCTTTCCATAAGAGCCAAATTCTGCTATTTGTTGTTGTGTTGTAGTTGTAGCAGTGGTTCCATCCTTTAGCTACTTTTTGCAGAATTTTCTTTTCTTTACCTTCTTTAACTCCAGTTTCCACACACCCTGTTATGTCTATTTTATATCTTGCTAGAAAGATCTTCAACTCTTTCTATTTTGAAAGATTGTTTAGCCCTCTAATATTTCAGGTCCATACAATCATGGGGGGGGGGGGTCTGCCTTCCTCTGTGCACATACATGCCCTTCCCCTGTAGTGCTAGGTTCCTCAATACTTAGAGCAGCAAATCTGTTTGCCTTGTACAACATCATAGGCTCTCTTTATGAGGTCTCATGTCCATCAATTCTTTTGCCTTTTGATCCTTTAGTATTCTGTTGTTCAGCATGTTATGCAGTATGATTCTGTTCTACAGTTAGGGAGGTATTTTGCTGTGTCTCAACCTGTGTATTTTCAGTTCCTAAACCACCCTGTTGGTCTCCCTGCTCTTTGTCTGGCATTTTTGCTTGCCAGACTGGGTTCTTCTTCCTATTTCTTTTCCTTTTCCTCTTAGCCACTTCTTGGTAAGGTTCCTCCTTTATTTCTGTAGTAATCCTTCTGCAGTTTTTAGAATCATGGCAGATTTTTATGTAATCTACACAAAATTTTGGCCCCCAATCATATATCATCTACTGTTAAAATACACCAAAAGGTGAATCAATCTCAATACATTTTGGTAAGGGCGGGGAAACATTTGCTTCAACCAGTACTCTAGCATATGAGATCTTCTCCATTTCTGCAGTAAATTTGTTTGTATACAGTGGTTTACCTACTGATAATAGGTGAATTTAACAATAATTAGACCCTAAATAACCACCTTCTTGTATAGTTTGGATGATAAAAGTGATAACAAAATGCTCTTATTAGTGCTTTTCATGCTTTGCAGGTTATATATGACCAGAGAAGGCTATGGAGTACTTTTGGGATCAAATATGGAGAAATAGAGGCCGATCGTAAAATTCCGTCAAGTAAACCACGCGAAACAGCTCAAGTCAGAACTAAAAGAGGACTGTCGCGGTTCCACCGCGACCGCGGCAGAACCGCGGTGGAAGATGGCTGCAGACAAAGTGAGAATCAGAGAGCATGTTTGGCCGCGGTTTGACCGCGACCGCGGCAGAATGTAAAGCCCCGGAAATTTTTTTCCGAGTAATTTAAGATTTCGTCGTTCCAAGGTAAGCTAAATTATTTTATTTCGTGTGCAAATAAGGATTTATGATATTATGGATATCAATTGGATATGGTAATAAGTGTATAACTCTTATTATAAGTGATTTGGGGTCTAAGGAGAGGCCTAAGTATAAGCCAAGTTGGAAAATTGCATATTAGACGAAATTTGTAAATGAGTGCGCACAAGACCTCACTTCGAATGACCATATCTCCAGTTATATAAGGAGTTGTATAAGTAACAACCTATCAAATTAAATCCCTTTGAGTCTAGTTTCCAACGCAATAAACCGTTCCTCATTTGGAGGTATATACAGAAAGTTATGACCATTTTACTGGTTAGGTGTCACTCGCACAAACAGTGCGCGAACTTTGCGCGAGCTCGCGAGCTCGCGAGTTCACACATTTTGCTGAGTATTCTGCCTCCGACACGCGAACAGCGCGCGAACTATGTGAAATTTCGCACGCCTAGAAGGTTTTAATACCCCAAGACCGGCCTAGAGGGTTCCAAAGCCATTTTTGGAGCAAGGGCTTGCTCTCTCAGGGGGATTTCGTCCCAAACTTCATCCCTATGATCCAAGGTAAGGTTTTTAGAGTACTTTGAGTGATTTCTACCCCCAAACACTTATACTAACAAGGGTTAATCTTCATAATCCTTAGATTTTTCCTTCAAATCCTTGAATTCTTCAAGAACACCACAAGTGGGGATTCTTAAAATTCTTACTACAAGAGGTATGTCTATCAT
>MU781935.1:150997-164409 GCA_026770625.1 Nicotiana glauca
TGTCTCAATTTCACTCCCCTCTGCGATTGATTGAAATTTCGAATAGAGAAAGGTGTCAAATGTGAGTGGAATTCTCTACCATCGCCTCTGTCAGAGTCGCCGAACAGTCCCCTCGGTGGTGGTTTTGGGTCATCTTTTTAGTGTACGGTGTATGTTGCATGCCTCGCTTAACATGCGCCAAAAGCAAAAAGATTTCCCGCCTCTCGAAATTTGCTCTCCCGATACTTTTCTCTATTCATTAGAGTTACAAACAACAATGAAAATGGAGCCATTTAGTTAATTAGCAAGGTTAATATCAAGAAATTAAGAATGAAATGGAAATAAAAAATAGTATATTCTACTAATACCTATTACGTCAAGACAAACTTATTAATATAATTCATAAGCTAATTATATGTTTATTCACAAAAAGCCAGTGGCGAATATAGTGATTCGGCTCGAAGCATAATCTTATGCATAAGAATATGCTAAAATAACAACTTATAGTAGGTCTGAACCTAAAATTTTAAAATAAATGAGTTCAATACTATGAACCTTAAATGATAAACAAGTCTTATTGATTCACCAGCGTAGAAAATTTGTAAGCCAAGACTTTTTTAAGGGTAGATTTCAATAAGAGACCTTGAGCCGAGAGAGGGAGTTATTTTGTACTGAGTGAAACCAGATTCAGTGAAGAGCTTCTCCCATTCCTTCTTAGTTCTCTCTTTGGCAGCACAAAGAATCGTCATTAGCAAGTCCATATTATGTTGTGCTCGAACAAATTCCTCATCGTTAATTAGCTTTGGATCCTCCATCACCATGTCTATGATTATTATTTTCCCTCCTTTCTCCCTACATGGAATTGCCTCTTTGCATTTCTTCAGAATCTTCACACAATTTTCGTCACTCCAGTCATGCAGAATCCACTATTTAACCAAGAAATCGAGGAGATAAGATTTTAAAAGTTAGAAATTTCTAATTGCAAATTCTCATAGATATGCTAGTACATGTAATTGAAGTAAATCTCTCCATTTATGTGGTAATGTTTACCTAGGCTTAAAATTTAAGAAAGACTTTCAAAACTTATGGTCTAAAACAAGTTGTACGTAATCATTAATTATGTGGTTTATAAACCATCTTATTAAGATTATAATTGAGTTTAAATCTAAATTGTTTCTTCATATAGAAATGTAATTTTTTTTATTGACGGACTAAAAAGAAACGTGTTCCCACAAAATGAAATAGGTGTATTACTTAGCCATCATTTAGTGATAAAAATAGATTTGTAAAAGACACAAGTCACATAATAACATACAAAATATACCTTGAGTAATATGGCATTAGCATTAGGAATCTTATCAAACATACTTCCTCCGACAAACTCTAAGTTCCCACTTCCCTTGAGATCGCTAATAACATGAGGAAGATCAAATACAGTACAATTTATCATAGGAAAAGCTTTGGCTATTGCAATTGCAACAGTGCCAGTGCCACCTCCAACGTCAACCAAAGAGGTCACGCCCTCGAATACATATGTGCACTCCGTAATAAGCACATTAGCAACCAACATAGAGTCACTAGCCATTGCAACATTGAAACTTTCACCTAACTTTGGGTTTTCCACAAAATAATCCCAGAAAGATATTCCATGAGCCGTATGAAAAGCAGTTGGGGAATCATTTTGGAACCAACTACTTAATTCCAACGATGCTTTTTGAAGCAATTGAATATGGTTGATCAGAAAGTGTGACCTCGTACCCCATGGATTATTCGCCGCAAGAAGTCGACTCACTGGGGTTAGAGTATAATGATTTTGATCATGTTGATTTAGAAATCCAGAATGAACTAAAAATCGCATTAAAATTGTCAAGAAGGAAACTTTCGAAGGGTGTACGAGAGGAAGTTCAGCCGAGAGATCGGAAAAAGACATGGGCTTGCCATGTTTGTAGAGGACATCTGGGATGCCTAGTTGAACTGCACATTTTGTTGCTGAAGAGTTTATGAAGCTGAACATATGGTTCCAGATTTGAGCTTGAGCTCGGAGAAGATCAGTGGATCCATTTTCATTCGTTGACATACTTGCCTTGATTAGGTTTGTTATCTCTAATGCCACCAATGGTGTGTATTTATAGAGCGAATTTAATTTAATCAACTCGTGTATATAATATGCACAACAACAACTCAGTAAAAATTCCACTCGTGGAAATGCATTTACCTCTTAATTGTGATACACATGGGAGAAGATATTCATTTCCTGCCCATTCAATTCAAGCCCAGCCCTCGGGCACTATAAAGATTTGGTGTACTTCTATTTGATTTTGATAAGTCCCGTAAGTTTATTAAAAATCAAATAACCTGTTGCTTATCATGATTGGTCAAATTTCCAGCACATGATCTTGGGCTAAGATCTGTAGGACATCCCGAACACGTCATAAATCAATTGAAAACCGTTTAGAATATCAATTATCACGTTTTTAGATTAATAATTTATAGTACAAACTATTTAAAGTACTATTCGAAAAGATATTTTCATGAAATGTGTTATTCGACCTTTCAACTACTTATAGAATATGCCGAAACAATATCAAGGAAAGAAATATCAAGTTAATTAAAATTTAAAAGAGGGGGTGACGGTGGGGTGGGGTATGAGTTTAACAAAATTGACTTGTCACAACGCTTCTCAATTAAACCAACTATACGTTAACCACCAAGAAGAAAAGACAACTAATTAATAGGTGAGAATTTCCTTGCATTGTAAACCAAAACGGATAGTGGGGAAGGAAAAAATTGAGTGTTTTATATTTGTATAATTTAGTCTACAAAATACTTCACCCTAACTAGAATTTGCAGAAGTGTTAGAATTATTTTCAACTGGTGTCTATCAACTTAACTATATATTTTTATTTTACGGAATGGGCTTAAATAAACAAAGTTTATTAGCATATTTTAAGATTCATAGCTTATTTGTGTAAAAACCCGACTATCCGAATTGAGCCTACACTCCAAATTATGGTTTGAAATTGATTATATATTCGATATGTCTGTTTATGATCAATTTAATAAAAGCTGTGGGCGTAGGATGAAGGCTGATCGTGAAAGAGAAGGAAGCCCTGCCTAGTAAGTTGTGTGATCGAGAAGGAGGTTTGCGACAACAATAACCCCTAAGTATTTAAGAGATAGTAATCACAAAATTTCTAACTCTTCTGACATTGTTAGGAACTTTGATCCATCTCAATAGCCATATCTCATATAGTTGCCAGTAAGCTTCTCTTTATGTTATTACCACCCTATCAAAAGTTCATCCACTCCGTATAATTATTATTGAAGATATAATTAAGTAAATAAAAATTTATTCCCTTTATTAGCTTAAGTGTTCAGATGATATGGTCACACTCTTCAATATGGTATTAGAGCAGGCAGAGGCCCAGTGTTCGAGTCTCACCGCCATCCCATCTCAAAAAGAATCAAGTCCGCACACGAGGAAGTCTGTTGAAGACTAAATTAAGTAAATAAAAGTATATTCTCTCTAACAGCTTACGATTTTAAATAAGATGGTCACACACTTCAACAAATACAAATCAAATATTAAATATGATAGCATAAAAGAAACCTCTCAATTAAAGAAACCTTTCAATGAATTTTATGAAACCACATCCTCAGTCAACTCTTAAGCTAAAGGAGGCAAATTCATGTTTTGGCTTGGAAAACCCGTCTGAAAGAAGCAAAATTAGAAAAAATAAATTACTAAATTTTAGGTAAAGAACATATTAATAATAGAAACAAAATAAAAACATAAAGTTTCTCGCTGGCAGTAACAACAATAATAACAACAACAACAATAACATTCCAGTATATTTTTACAAGTGAGGTGTGGAGAGAGGAGGACGTACGCAGCTTTACCCTTACCCTGGAAAGATAGAGAGACTGTTTCCGATAGACCTGCGCTTGCAGTAGACCACTTTAAATAAAAAATAAAAAAAATATTTTTCTCAATCAAAATATATTACTAATGTATCGTGCATAAGAAATCAAAAGACGTTTAATTTTGTATTATTTTAGTATCAATATACTCCTCAGATTTTCATATTGTATTCTTGTGATTACCCAAAAGATCATCTTATGTTTTAGAATTCGATTATGCGCTCTTAAGCCTTAAAAATCTCATTTTTACCCTCCTCGATTTGCGCAGTCCGAGTGTGTTTTCAGAAAGCTTTTATGTTCAACGTTGATGAAAATAAAAAATTTCGCCTTAAAAGTTAATTTTAGTTGACTTCGGTCAAAATTTTAAATAAACGGACCCGAACCCATATTTTGACGGTCCTGGTGGGTCCGTAATGAAATATGAGATCTGGGCGTATGTTCGGAATCGAATTAAAGGGACCCATGTTCGAGATATTAATTTTTTGTTGAAAAATGAAAGTTTGCAAATCTAATGGTTTTTAAGAATTGATTGATGTTTGTCCTTGTTGATATTGGGTCCATATTTAGCTCCCGGAGCGCAGTACAGGTCCAATATAATATTTATAACTTATATGTAAAATTTGGTGGGAAACGGAATTGGTTTGATGTGATTCAAGCGTCTGGTTGTGAAGTTAGAAGTTTTAAAGTTTTCTTAAAAATTTCATTCGATTTGGTACTAAATTCATAGTTCTAGGTGTTATTTTAGTGATTTGATCGCGCGAGCAAATTTGAATGATGTTATAGGACTTGTGTACATGTTTGGTTTGGAGTCACAAGGGCTCGGGTAAGTTTCAGATAGGCTACGAGATATTTTGGACTTAGAAAATCTGGTTTTTCTACTGCTTCAGGTGTCTTCTAGTTTCCTTCTTCACGTTCGCGAAGACACTCTCGCGAACACGAAGTAAAAACTAGGAGGGCTGGGTTTCTCTTCTTCGCGAACGCGAAGGCTTGGTCGTGAATGTGGAACGATGGGGGCCTTACCCTTTGCAAACGCGGCCAGCTCAACGCGAACGCAAAGCATATGGGACCTGGGTGAGGCGACACTCGTCCTTCTATGCGAACGCGAAGGTCAGGGGGGAGCAGCCTCCGCGAATATGAAAGAGGACTCGCGAACGCGAAGAAGGCCTAACGCCCAGACCTTAAAACATTTCAAGAACGGGATTTTACCCATTTTTCATAAACTCTCCATTAGAGCTCGGCCTAGGTGGGAAACACAACACCAATTAACCCTTTTGTACTCTTTAACTTATTTTCGTTCATTTCTGATATCACGCATTGAATTCCAAGCCCTAATCTTTGTGCTTTCATGGTAGAAAACTAGGGATATAGGAAAAATTGGATATTTTTGCAAATTTGGGATTTAGACCTCAAATTGAGGCCGGATTCCAAAAATAATTATATATTTTGGCTCGGGGTTGAATGGGTAAATGAATTTTGGTCCGAACCTCGGGTTTTGACCAGGCGAGCCCGAGGTCGGTTTTTAACTTTTTGGGAGAAAGTTTGGAAAATCTAAATTTATGCATTGTAGTTGATTCCTTTAGCAATAGTTGATCTTATTGAGTTAATTGTGACTAGATATGAGTGGTTTGGAGGTGGATACTAGAGGAAAAATGGTAATTGAGCATTGAGTGGCCCGTAGAGCGAGGTATGTGTCGTGTCTAACTTTAACTCAAAGTATTAATAACCCTTGACTTAATTTCTATATGAAATCCATGTGAGCGGCGAATATGCAAGGTGTCGAGTACCTATGCACCGCCGATTTATCTATTTTTGCTTGTTTCTTTCCCGTTCTTTTCATATTTTTTCTTTCCATGTCATAACTGCTACACTGTTTACTTGTATTTCCATGCCTAATTGCTACCTGATAGACATTGCTTCTGCTTGTTGAAAGTATTAGTTATTTGTAGTTCCGTTGTCCCTTATTATTTTCCTAGGTTGGTTATTGATACATTGATGATATATTCTGGATTGGTCTCGCTGAGTAGTGTTACTTGTGTAAAGTTTCGTAGTGTACAAGATTTTTAACTATTTGGTTGAAAGTTAAGCCTTGTGAAGGGTCATGTGATTTAAATTGTGAATTTGTGTACATACTAAATAACTGATACTGACATAGCGGGATTGGGTTGCGCATCGTAATCGGTGTGATAAGGGTGTATTGAGTTATGATAAAGGTGAATAAGAGGAAATAAGGGAGGAATATGAAATGTACGGTTACACTATTCCTTGATTGTGATAGCTGTACAGTAGTCTTAAATTGCACTTAAGGACTGGTAGTAGCTGAACACTGATGATATGCTTCGAGAACTGTACTCACTTCTTGCAAGTTACTGCTATATTGTGCTCTGTCTTTCTTTCTGCTTTTATTATATACTATATGCATGTTATATTGTGACTGTCACATCGTAGCCTCGTCACTCGTTCGTTGAGGTTAGGCTCGGTACTTACTAGCACATGGGGTCGCTTGTACTGATATTGCACTCCGTACTACCTGTGCAGATTATGGAGCTAGTTCGAGCTGATCGAGAGGTTAGCTATAGGATTTGTCAGCTAGGAGACACAAGGTAGACCCTCCGGCGTCCGTAGGCTTTAGCATTCCCTTATATACCTCATACTTTACTATTGTCTTTATTTCACCAACAATTGTATTTTCTTTCAGACAGATACTTGTGGTAAAATCTTAGAACGTTCGTGAATTGTGACTCCACATTCTGGGTAGTAATAACATATAAACAAGGTGGTTATTTAATTATGTCTTTATTCATTTCAACTTGTTTGAGCTTACTTATTATTAATTACTGAAATGTTAACGAATTGGTTAAGAAATCTCTAACGTTGGCTTGCCTAGCAAGTGTGATGTTAGGCGCTATCACCGTCCCGATGCTGGGGATTTCGGGTCGTGAAAAGTTGGTATCAGAGCACTAGGTTTCCTAGGTCTCACGATTCACAAACAGGCTTAGTAGAGTCTGGAGGATTAGTACAGAGATGTTTGTACTTATGTTCTAGAGGTTATAGAGTTTAGGAACAACGTCATTTCTATTCTTCTCTATCGTGCAATTTTTGTTCTCTCAATGATAATTGAACTCTTCTACTCTTGTTATTTCGCAGATGGAATGAACGCGTATCACATCTTCAGCTGAGCAATAGCCAAAACCCTTAGTGGAAGCTCCTACGATGGGCAGAGGTCGAGGCTGTGCCAGAGACCGAGGCAAGGAGTACACTCAGCCGAGAGCTCGAGCAGCAGCACTAGCGGCAGAGCCTCAGGTAGAGTTTGATGAGGAGGCTCCAGCCCAGACCGTTCCAGCAGGACCAACTCAGGTCCTAGGGGAGTTTATCATCACTCCGATACTTCAGGATGCTTTGGACCGTCTAGTGGGCCTTATGGAGAGTGTGGCACGGGCCGACACATTTCCTGTAGCACCAGTCATCTCTCAGGCTAGGGGATCTGAGGAGCACAGAATCCCGCTACTCACACTCTAGAGCAGATGGATCCCCAGTTCAAACTCCAGCACTTCTGCCAGTTGGGGTAGTTCAACCGGGTTTTGCGGCACAAACCAGTGATGGATCGCCTATGTCTTCTGAGGCCTTGTGGAGATTGGATAGGTTTACCAAGCTTTTCTCGATTCACTTCAGCGGTGCATCTTCAAAGGATCCTCATGACTATCTGGACAACTACCATGAGGTACTAAGGAACATAGGGATAGTGGAGACCAATGGAGTCGACTTTGCTGCATTTCATTTATTAGGTTCTTCCAAGAAATAGTGGAGGGATTATATGTTGGCCAAACCACCTGGGTTGCCGGCTCTTACTTGGGACCAGTTCTCTCAGCTACTTCTTGAGAAGTTCCTTCCTATCACTCAAAGAGAGGACTATCTGAGGCAATTTGAGCGCCTGCAGTAGGGTTCTATGATTATCACTTAGTACAAGACTCGATTTGTGGATCTAGCCTATCATGCTATTCTTCTGCTCCCTACGGAGATAGTGAGAGAGAGAGAGATGGTGAGGAGGTTTATTAAGGGACTTTCTCAGCCTATTAGATTGCACATGGCTAAGGAGACTGGGAGTGACATTTCTTTTCAGGCGGAAGCCAATGTTGTCAGGCAAGTCGAAATGGTTTTAGCTCAAGGGAGTAGTCAGGGCTCTGACAAGAGGTCGCATTTACTCCAGTGGACTTAGTGGGGACTCATCTGGAGGTTGAGGTACGTTTGGTAAAGTCCATCCTCCCAGGTCGTTTCATTCAGCACTCCAAGTATCCCATGGTGCTTCAGGTGGTCGTGGTCCTTATATGCATTATTCGGATCAGCTAGTCTACAGTCCACCACCAGCTCTTATTAATGTACATCCTTTTCAGTGTTATAACCGTGGTCAGCCGGTGTCTTCGGGTTAATCTCAGTTTTCATGGCCATATTATTAGAATGGATATTTTGAGTATGGTGGCTATAGGCATATCAGCAGGACCTGTCCGAGATTATTGGGCACTCTACCACATCAGCAGAGTTCTCGTGCCATAATTCCGGCACTGGATGCACTACCACCCGCTCAGCCAGCTAGAGGTAAGGGTCAGGTAGCTAGAGGTAAAGGTCAGGCCACTAGGGGTGGAGGTCAGGCCATTAGAGGTGGAGGTCAGGCCACTAAAAGTGGAGGCTAGCCAGCAGGAGGTCGTCCCATGGATATGATTTAGAGTGGTAGGGCCCAGCGTTTATATTATGCTTTTCCACCCAGGCCTGAGGCTGAGTCATCCGATATTGTTATCACAGGTACTGCTTCAATTATAGTAGAGATGCTTCAGTTCTATTTGATCCAGGTTCTACCTATTCCTATGTGTCATCTTACTTTGATTTATATTTGGTTGTGCCCTGTGATTCCTTGAGTGCCCCTATATATGTGTCCACACATATGAGGGATTCTATTATTATAGATCGTGTCTATCGTTCGTATGTGGTTATTATTGGGGTGTCTTGAGACTAGTGTATATTTTCTACTTCTCGATATGGTCGATTTTGATTTCATTTTGGGGATGGACTAGATGTCACCTTATCACGCTATATTGGATTGTCACGCCTAGACGGTGACCTTAACCTTGCTAGGGTTTCCTCGATTAGAGTGGAGGGGGAATCCTAGTCATTCTACCAGCAGGGCTATCTCTTATATAAAGGCTCGGTGTATGATCGAGAAGGGGTGTCTAGATTATTTGGTTTATATCCTCGATTCTAGTGCGAAGGTTCCTTCCATGGATTCTATACCAGTTGTTCGAGAGTTTCTAGAGGTATTTCCTGCAGACCTGTTGGGGATGCCACCCGATAGGGATATTGACTTCTGTATTGATTTGGTTCTGGGAACTTAGCCCATTTCTATTCTGCCATATTGTATGGCCCCACCAAGGGGTAAAGGAACAGTTGAAAGATTTGCTTGATAAGGGCTTCATTAGACCCAGCGTCTCGCCTTGGGGTGCATCTGTGTTATTTGTGAAGAACAAAGAGGGATCGATGAGGATGTGCATTACCGACAGCTGAACAAAGTCATTATTAAGAACAAGTATCCATTGCCAAGGATTGATGACTCATTTGATCAGCTTCAGGGTGCTAAAGTGTTTTCAAAGATCGATATCAGGCTTGGCTACCATTAGTTGAGGATTAGGGCATTTAATGTCCCTAAGACAGCTTTTTGGACTCGATATGGGCATTATGAGTTCTTGGCGATGTCATTTGGCTTGACAAATGCCGTAGCAGCATTTATAGATTTGATGAACCGGGTGTTCAAGCCTTACCCGGATTCCTTTGTGATTATGTTTATTGATGATATGTTGATATACTCCCGCAGTCGAGAGGATCATGAGCAACATCTCTGGATCATACTTCAGACACTGAGAGACAGCCAGTTGTATGCTAAGTTTTTAAAATGTGAGTTTTGGTTGGATTTGTTCGCTTTCTCGGGGCACGTTATATCAATAGAGGGCATTCAGGTGGATCTTAAGAAGATTGAAGCCATTTAGAATTGGCCTAGGCCTACTTCAGCCACAGAAATTCGTAGTTTCTTGGGATTGGTGGGTTATTAATATCGGTTTGTGGAGGGATTTTCATCTATAGTAGCCCCGTTGACCAGGTTGACCTACACGGGTGTCCCGTTCAGGTGGTCAAATGAGTGTGAGGCGAGCTTTCAGAAGCTCAAGATAGCTTTAACTATGGCACCGGTGTTGGTGTTGCCCACAGGTTCCAGGATTTACACAGTATATTATGACGTAACTTGTATTAGAATTTGTGCGGTATTGATACAGGGTGGAAAGGTTATTGCATATGTTTCACGGCAGTTGAAAGTTCACAAGAAGAATTATCCTATTCATGAATTGGAGCTGGCAGCCATTGTTCACGTGCTGAAGATTTGCAGGCAATATCGTTATGACGTGTCGTGTGAGGTGTTCACGGACCATCAGAATTTGTAGTATTTTTTCAAGTAAAAGAAGCTCAATTTGAGGAAGAGGAGGTCGTTGGAGCTATTGAAAGACTATGATATCACCATCTTGTATCATCCCGGGAAGGCCAATGTGGTGGCCGATGCTTTGAGTAGGAAGTCAGCTAGTATGGGCTGCCTTGTGTACATTCTAGTCGGTGAGAGACCGCTTGCATTAGATGTTCAGGCCTTAGCCAATCAGTTTGTGAGGTTGGATGTTTCTGAGCCTAGTCGTGTTTTAGGTTGCACAATCACTCGGTCTTCTTTGTTTGAGTGCATCAGGGAGCGGCAATATGATGACCCTCATTTTCTTTTCCTTAGGGACACAGTGCGGTACGGTGATGCCAATCAGGTTACGGTTAAAGATGATGGAGTTTAGAGGATGCGGGGTCGTGTTTGTGTGCATAATATGGATAGAATTCGTAGTTGATCCTAGAAGAGGCCCACAGTTCCCGATATTCTATTTATCTAGGGCCTCCAAGATGTATCAGGACTTTCGGAAACATTATTGGTGGAGGAGGAGGAAGAAGGATATAGTTGCATATGTATCTCGGTGTCTAATTGTCAGCAAGTAAAGTACGAGCATCAGAGAGCTAGTGGTTTACTTCAGAAGATAGAGATTCCTGAATGTAAGTGGGAGCGTATCACTATGAATTTCTTTGTTGGACTCCCACGGACTCAGAGGAAGTTCAGTGTATTTTGGGTTATTGTGGATAGACTAACTAAGTCAGTACATTTCATTCCTGTGGTAGTTACCTATTCTTCAGAGCGATTGGCAGATATTTATATCGGCGAGATCGTTCATCTTCCTGATGTGCCCGTGTCTATCATTTCTGATCGAGGCACATAGTATACCTCGTATTTCTAGAGGGTAGGGCAATGTGAGTTGGGCATGCGGGTTGAGCTGAGCACATCATTTCACACTCAGATGGACGGGCAGTCCGAGCACACTATTAAGATATTAGAGGATATGCTCCGTGCATATTTTATTGACTTCAGAGGTTCGTGGGATCAATTTTTTCTACTAGCAGAGTTTGCCTACAACAACAACTATCAGTCGAGCATCCAAATGGATCCCTATGAGGCATTATTTGGTGGACGCTATAAATCGTCGGTTGGATGGTTTGAGTCGGGGTGTCTCGGTTATTGGGTATGGATTTGGTACAGGATGCCTTGGATAAGGTTAATATCACTCAGGATAGACTTCGCACAGCTTAGCCCAGTCAGAAGAGTTATGTCAGCCGTAGGTTCGTGATGTGGCATTCATGGCCAGAGATAGAGTGTTGCTCCGGATATTACCCATGAAGGGTGTAATGAGGTTTGTAAAGAAGGGAAAAGTGAGCCCTAGGTATATCGGGACTTTTGAGATCCTTGAGAGAGTAGGGGAGGTGACCTACAGACTTGCGTTGCCACTTGGTTTATCAACAGTCTATCCGGTATTCCATGTGTCCATGCTCTGGAAGCATCACGACGATCCATCCCATATGTTAGATTTCAACAATGTCCAATTGGACAAGGATTTGACCTATGAGGAGGAGCTGGTAGTTATTCTAGATCGCCAGTTTCGTCAGTTGAGATTGAAGAGTTATCCTTTAGTTTGAGTGTAATGGAGAGGTCATCCTGTTGAGACAGCTACCTAGGAGTTAGATTCTGATATGCGAAGTAGAAATCCCCACCTTTTCACCAACTCAGGTACTTTTTTATGTTCGTTCGAGGACGAGCGGTTGTTTTAGAGGTGGAGAATGTGATGACCCAAAAGGTCATCTTATGTTTTCGAACTTGATTATGTGCTCGTAAGCCTTAAAAATCTCATTTTTACCCTCCTCAATTTGTGTGCGTACTCCGAGTGTGTTTTCGGAAAGCTTTTATGTTGAAAGTTGATGAAAATAAGAATTTTTTCCTTAAAAGTTTATTTTATTTGACTTCAATCAACATTTTAAGTAAACGGACCTGTATTTTGTTGGTCCTGGTGAGTCCGTAATAAAATATGGAACTTGGGCTTATGTCCAGAATTGAATTTAGAGGTACATAGATCGAGATATGAATTTTTGTTGAAAATTGAAAGTCTAAAAATCTAATGGTTTTTACCAATTGATTGATATTTGGCCTTGTTGGTACCGGGTTCGTATTTTGGTTTTGGAGCCCAGTACAGGTCCAATGTAGTATTTATAACTTATCAGTAAAATTTGGTGAGAAACGAAATTGGTTTGGCGTGATTCGAGCGTCAGGTTGTGAAGTTAGAAGTTTTAAAGCTTTCTTGAAAATTTCATTCGATTTGGTGCTAAATTCGTAGTTCTAATTTTTATTTTGGCGATTTGATCGCGCGATAAAGTTCGAATGATGTTTTAGGACTTGTGTGCATGTTTGGTTATGAGCCCCATGGGCCCGGGTGAGATTAGGATATGCTACGGGATGTTTAAGAATTAGAAATTTGGTTTTTTGCTGTTTCAAGTGCCTTTTCGTTTCTTTTTTTGCGTTCACAAAGGCACTCTCGCGAATGCGAAGTAGAAACTGGGAGGGCTGGGTTTTTATTCTTCACAAACGTGGAGCGATGGGGGCCTTACCCTGCGTGAATGCGACCAGCTCAACACGATAGCGAAGAACATAGGACCTGGGTGGGGGGACACTTGTCCTTCTACGCGAACACACACACTGGCTCTCAAAGGTAAAGCCCGGGGGGAGCAGTCTTCGCAAATACGAAAGAGGACTCGCGAACGCGAAAGCCATATGGGTTGATACACATCGCGTACGCGGCAGGCCCTTCGCGAACGCGAAGAAGGCTTGACGATTAGACCTTAAAACATTTCAAAAACAGGATTTTACACATTTTTCATAAACACTGCATTAGAGCTCGATCTAGGTGAGATTTTGAAGGGTAAACTCAATACCAAATTCATTGGCTTGTACTCTTTTGCTCATTTTTTCTTCCATTTCTAATATTACCCATTGAATTTCTAGCCTTAATCTTTGTTCTTTCATGGTAAAAAGCTAGGGATTTAGGAAGAATTGGGGGGGGGGGGGTTTGCAA
>MU781935.1:168227-256696 GCA_026770625.1 Nicotiana glauca
CTTCTTTCTGCAAAAAAAATTCGAGTGGATCCATCCGTCACACAAAAAAGTTAAGATTGTAGGTCCCGCATACAACGCAAGCCTTCTATTGTTGTGGTTTTCGCGTTTCGAGCTCAAAATTTCAATTTTCGACTTTTCTAAAAACATATATCAAGGTATTCCGATTTAGTTTATGTCGAAACTCGTATAATAATGCATATTAGTTGTCTTGAATGTTTTTCCATGTTGTTTTGTGTTTTGTTTGCGATTAAATTAGTAAGTTATTTTTACCGAATTAAATTATTAGTGTTTAAAAAATTAGTTAAAAGTTGAAAATAATTTTTCTTGTTAATAAAAATGTTCATAAATTTCATTTACTGTTTCATATGTAATTTCGTGAATGTTATGTTATTAAAATATGTTTGTTATTTTTATTTAATTTAGATTATTTATTTGCTTAAAGACTAGCGCCCTTATAGTGTAGTAAAATATAGAGCCTTATAGCGTAATATAGAGCATTTTAGTGTAGTAAAATTGAGCTGTTTAGCATAGAATCTCTGTAATTTAAGTATCTACACACTTCAAACTCTATCTAATTAAAAATTAATTATTTAATTTATAAAACAAACAAAATTCTAAAAATATTTAAATTGACCCACATAAGAATTTAAGATAGCTTGGTGCTACTGGGCCTAAAATATCGAGCCCGAAAACCATAGATATACACGCAGTCAAATTAAAAATTAATTATATATTTTATAAAACAAACAAAATTTTAAAAATACTGAAATTGACACACATAAGAATTCTGGATAGCTTGGTGCTACTGGGCCTCAAATATCTAGCCTGGAACCCATAGATATATATGTTGTCCAATTAAAAAATGATTATTTAATTTATAAAGCAAACAAAATTCTAAAAATATAGAAATTTACACATATAAGAATTCAGGATAGCTTGGTGCCACTAGGCCTCAAATATCAAGCATGGAACCCATAGACATATATGCTGTCCAATTAAAAATTAATTATTTAATTTATAAAATAAACAAAATTTTAAAAATATTAAAATTGACACACATAAGAATTCAGGATAGCTTAGTGCTACTGGGCCTCAAATATCAAGCCTAGAACCCATAGACATATACGTTGTCCAATTAAAATTAATTATTTAATTTATAAAACAAACAAAATTTTAAAAATATTGAAATTGACACACATAAGAATGCAGGATAGCTTGGTGCTACTAGGCCTTAAATATCGAGCCTGGAACTCATAGATATATACGTTGTCCAATTAAAAAATTAAATATTAATTATTATAACACAAATAAACGTATGAAAAGTATTGAAATTGACACACATAAGAATTCAGGATATCTTGATGCTATTGGGATTCAAATATCCAGCCTAAAACCCATAGATATATACTCTGTCCAATTAAATAATTAAATATTAATTATTATAACACAAACACACAACTAATAGGTACGCCTACATATGGGCGGGAGAGCTAGTAGAGTAGAGTCTTCGCGACAGGAGAGTGGACGTCGTGTGAGACTTTATGGGGGGCAGAGATTTCGATCCCCGTGTAATCCAACGCCTACAGGATAGGGGCTTCTATAGGATTTTTCAGATTGGGCGGTTGCAACTCGACTGGTCTCTTATCACGGCCTTGATAGAGCGATGGAGACCGGATACGCACACTTTCCACCTGCCCATTGGCGAGGCCACCATCACGCTTCAAGATGTTGAGGTTTTATATGGGCTTCCTCTGATGGATAAGACGTTGCATTGCCTCAGTATGTGAGATCTATGTCGCGTGCCCAGTATTTGGACTTGCTGCAGCAATTCACTGGTTTCAGGCCACAGGGTGAGACTGCAGCTTCAGGGGGCAGTCGTATTTTTGTGAAAGCTATTAGACACCATTTGGAGGTATTGCACCCTGATATCACCGGTGAGACAGGTGATCTACATATTCATCAGTACACGAGTTTGGCGATGCTCCATCTTTTTGGGGTGTCTTGTTCCCGAACACTTCGAAAAATGTAGTAAGTATGTGATTTTTACATTATCTTCAGCAGCTAGATGATTTACCCCAGTACAGCTGGGGTGCTGCTATTCTGGCTTACCTGTACAGGAGTATGTGCCGGGCAAGCATGGGCACCCAGAGTGACGTATGTGTTTTTCTGCCGCTTCTACAGGTGACAACATATTCGAATACTTTGTTCATTACTTCCAATTCAATATAGTCAAAATGACTCTTAAACTTTACGTCAACCTTGTATGTTAAGTTTGGTCCTAGGAGCGCTTCCTGCCATTGCAGCCACCTCTACCACCATTACCTCCAGATGTAACACCTCCCCTTCTCCCTCTAGCTAGGAGGTGGGTTCTCGAGTGTGAAAATTACCGAGCCATTGATGCTCATCATAATCTTCCTCTTGTCAGGGATGTGTTGGATATGCTGGAGGCCACACATGTAAATGTGTACCCAAACTTACTTGTTATAAATTCACTTGTGTTGCGCATACTCACTTTTATGTTATTATTTGATAGTTCATCTGGATGCCATACAACGACGACTTGATAACTGGCTTGCCCGATTATTGCTCGGCTGGCGGATTGATTTGGAGCACTTTCGTCCCGCTGATATGCCTCGATATTGTGGAGCATCATGCCATAGAGTGGGTACTTCGCTTGTTTGGCCGTCCGCAAACTATACCGACGGGGCCTACATGGGAGGCTACACATTATCAGCGGGATGATCGTTCGAGCGCGGTTGGCGCATTTCTAGGATGGCTAGAGGTGCAGGTCAATACTTGGGACCAATGAGAGGACCTGATTCCGCCTCCACCTTCACAGATCCAGGCGGCGACTATTCTGATGTATACATCCTGGTACCGCGGCATTACCCGACTTTTTATCGAGAATCCCGTTTATCAAGCTGGCGGTCGGTACAGACCATACGATGGGAGGCACGAGGCACTGGTATGTTATTTTTGGAACCCATACTTATAACTGTGATATAGCGTTTTGTAATTAATATTTTAAATGTTGTGCAAGCTATTGGTCATCATTTATTCTACCAGTTAGGACTGCAGATGCATCAGCATTCCGACAATCTTGCAGTCAAAAAGTATGGCCGGCAAGTGATAGAGCTGGCTCTCCGGACACTACAGCGAGCTAGAGAGGGCAAGATGTTAGATCACGATGCTGATTATGTGGCAGTAGAGCACCACCATCGGGGTAGGCCTACCGCACGCCCTAGTGGATGGGCAGGAGCCAGGGCTGCCCCACGAGATAGGGCTGTCCCAAGAGGCAGGGGTGCCCCACGAGGCAGGGGTGCCCCACGGGGTCATTGGGGATGGGGAGGAGGTGGTCCCCAGTAAGGGGGCGTTGAGGCACCCCTTTGAGGCACCTGGTGAGGATCTTGGAGATGATCAGTCGGGTTACATTTCTCAGGAAGACGAGCCTTCCAATGGCATGCCGTCATACAGCCTTCAGTTAGAGCTTCCAGCATCGCAGGTGAACCCGCCAGATCCATTGTTGATCACGGGCCGGAGCTTCACTGCAGACATAGAGCAGTTCTTTTAAGGCACATCTAACGCAACTGAGGATCGGCCGACCCGAGGCTTGGATGGTGGGCGCAAGTTAAGTTTTGGCTCATCGTCGGCGGTTGTGACGGATCTATCATAGGCGTAGGTATGTTTGTATTACTATAAATTTTAAATTTTTTTCTCAATGATTTTCCATAAATTAATTCTTAATTTTCTTATTAAGGCTTCATCCCAGCCCATCACGGAGCCCACTTTATGCGATGCTGAGGACACCACAGATGCTTATATTCAGGAGCCCGACAAGACCATAGTAAGAAAATGTTTTTGACTTAACATGTACATTACTAATATACCTTTTTATATACTAAGCTTATTAATTGTTTTGTAGGTTGCTGACGGGCCGACGACCCCTTCTACCGATCCTGCCAGCCCTACTGACAATCATGTTGCAGCGCATCCTCATATAAAGAGGCGAGTTGATGAGGATGATCCTGATAGTATTTCCGAGCGCCATGGGATGCGCCTCAGGCCAGCGGCTGCATTGAAGCACACACGCTGTGGGACATAATGATTTTTTTTAGTATTTTATGTAAATAATAACAAAAATTTTATTTCAACACTACAATACAAACACAAACATAAAAAACTTAACATAATTTAAATTCAGTACAACTAATAAAAACATATGACAAGGGAAACATAAAGATACACTACTACGCTCAAGACGTACATGTCATTGTTTAGTCACGCTTGCCTAGTATTCTCTACTCCAACCACTTAAATTTGTCTTCCAGCTTATTTTTTCCTTCTTCCACCTCCTTGAGTTTCTCCTTCAACTCCACAACTTCTCATTTGGATTGTTTCTCTCTTTCCCACTACTTAAAACACAAACAATGAAGATGCAGTAACTTTTCTTTAAGTATTCCTGCTGACAGGGTTCATCAATTCATACCTCAAAATTACAAACAAGTTCGTAGGGAACCCTATAAAACTTGTTCATACATTCCAGTAGCAGTGTCCAACTTCTTCCAAACAGTCGTGCATCCGCACTCGCACCTTGGGACATAAAGGGGTTCGAACATTCGTTAAAGCGTTAAGAAAAACCTTGCTTTTATGAAAATATTTTCTATTGATTATTGTTAAGCGCATAAAATAAATAGAATGCGCGCGTTATTTACAGGCAAGACAACACAAAAAATGTAGTATTATATCGCGCTATATATATTTAATTTTTCTAAAACGAAATAGCTTTTGCGCAGTCGGTCAGCTTTTTAGACCGACAAGACAACACATAAAATGTAATATTGTATCGCACTATACATATTCAATTTTTCTAAAACAAAATAATTTTTTCGCAGTCGGTCAGCTTTTCAGACCAACAAGACACACGAAAAATGTGGTATTGTACTGCGCTATACATATTCAATTTTTCTAAAACTAAACCGCTTTGTCTTGATTTATCCTTTATTATCTTTTATTTTTATGTATGTTGCTTTAGTTATGGTTGTTGTGTTTTTATCTCTTCAAATATTATGTTACGAAATTTCAATCATTAGACTGGTCTTCTTTACCAACACCAATAAGTTGAATGTTTGAACTATCATATCATCATCCTAATTTAAAAGGTCATGTTAAAAAATAAGATGTAACAAAACTGTGGAACATAATTTTATTTGATAGATATTTCAAGACAAACAAGTACAAACACTTATTACAAAAAATATTGTATACTTGATAGTTGAGTACATTCAACGAACTTGCATCAGGAGCTGGATTACCATCGCCACCCAAACCAGCTGAAGGACATATACGATGGTCGTGTCCTATTTGCGAGCATATGCCATATTTACGTGCATAAACGATATCACCAACATTCATATGGTTCCGTATACACGTTATCTTTTGAACTTGCAGCTTGCGTAAATAGTCCATGTTATAAAATATTTTAAATTGTTCCAGCGGCCAATAATGCTTAGCACCCAATGGCTGAAGCTGCCCACTATATGTGTTTACGTATGCAGCAACACTGTATTACCTATAGACATAGTTGGTTGCCCCTAATCCAACTTGTTGAAAGCACTTCATGGCGTGTGCGCACGACATTTGGTAGATGGTTCATTTTCCACATGAACACAACCTGCTGGCATCATTCACGGTGTGTAGATTATTCCCCCGGATTACGCGGATAGCGGTGCGAACTTCAAAAATATTCCAGTCATGATCGTACTGTAAATATGAATGCCAATGTGCTCGCCTCCTGTATTTCTCAAATCTTCTCATCGATATTGGCATAAATTGAACACCACTATCCATCAATTCCGATGCAACTTTATGCCTTTTAACAAACCTCTCCGCAATCTGTTTGAATGTCATCCGGACCATGGCAGTGACAGACAATCCACGTGCAGACTTCAATAAGCCATTGAATGACTCTGACACATTTGTAGTCAAGGCTCCCCATAGTTTGCCACCATCATCATGCAATGTCCACTTGTGAAGCTCATGCCCCATCAGCTAAGTATAGGCTCGTGGATCTAACTGCCGGATCACTTCCATGCGCCTCGTTAATTTGCATTGCTGGTGCTCAGTTGCAGCCAACCACATTAAATCATGCACGACCTTGTCGGAATATTTCTTCTGGAAATTTGCCTTTAGGTGCCTCACACAGTAACGGTGGTATGCATAGGGTTCCTGCCATTCAGGCAAATACGGTACAGAATATAAAATACCACCATGCCGATTAGATATTAGACAAATACATGAACGTTGTTTGACAATGTGCTGCTTCAAGTGGTTAAAAAAAATGTCCACATCTCTTCGCTTTCATTGGCACAAATGGAAAAAGCTAGTAGAAATGTTTTTCTGTTGGCATCTACTGCAACTACGATCAAAAGCTTAATATCATGCTTTCACTAGACATGAGTACTGTTTATGAAAATTACCGGACGACAATGCACAAAACCATCAATTGCTGATTTAAATGACCAGAACACATAGTTGAAAATATATTCCGGTCTTCTAGAACTCCGTTCATGCCTCCATTCAACAACAGTTCCGGGTTAAAGTGTTTCAGTGCGACCATGTACCTGGGTAGAGATAAAAATGACCTATCCCAGTTATCATAAATAATTTCAAAAGCACGTTTGCACCTGAGATATGCCTTTCTTTTGGTTATAGTACACCCATATTGCTGGCGGACGACTGTAATACACTCCTTGATCTTGAACCTAATGGACACTTCTAAGTATGGAATCAAGATAACAGAAATCAAGTCTACATCTAAGTTGAAGTGATTCTCATTGAATGTGTCCATTTCATATATGTGGGTGCTAATATATTTACCCACTTTCCACAACCCTAATTTTTTCTTGCTCACAAGCAACATCTAGTTACAACACATAAAGTCTCTATGGCATATAATCTTGTAAAACCTCCAGAGTTGACTCCCTTACCATCATCTCACGACACTCTCTTACGCTTTAGATTTTTACAGCCCTGATTAGGCGAGCTTTAACGGGAAATACATGCCCTTTTCCAGCACCGGTTGTCTAGACTCATCCTTCATTGTTGACCGAACTTTGTCAAGATCCCTTGTGAGGGCATCCACATCCGACATACTTGACAAATTATCAAGGTAGGGAATATTTCGCTCATGAAACGGCACGTGGGACTCGTACACTCTTGGGTTAACAGGAGGTAGAGGAGGATGCTCCCCTGTAAGCTCAGGTTCGACATTCACTTCCTCCTCTTCATCACCCTCGTCAAGGAATGGTGTCTCATCTCCAAACTCATCGACATTGTTGTCATAATCACTATCATCTTTCTGACTCTGCGCATCTGCCAAATCACAAGTCAATACGTCATCTGTTGGCAACTGTGTGAGGTTAGGAACATTAAGTTGCTCGTTTTCAATGCACAAAAAGAACAAAATGATAAACTACTAAAATTGATAAATACTTTACATATAGCTATATCACTTCACTTACAAGCCGTACTGTGTTGCCATTCCATGATTGACATTTTTTGTTAGTGATGACTCCCGAATGGCCCACCGTGATCCAACACGCCAGAACTACACATATTTCGACTAGGAGCGGGGTCATAACTTGTAAAATTCATATCCGGATGGTACCCCCTGTAAAAAATATGAGTGCTAATACAAATCAAATACAACATAAAATAAATATTGTTAAAGCGTTGAAAAATTAAAGTTTACCAGTCATCTTATGGATTATGTAAAGTCGAGAAATTATTTTCTCGCTGCTCATTCGCCGGTGGTGATAAGTTTAAATCAAGGCAAACTCTTTTATCAGGAATCTGTCCGGCAAACTGCTCCAGAATAACCACCCAAGGATTGAGGATTATCCCTACTATGCACAACCTCATTATTGGGAACATCTTCAACCTTGACGTATATTTTTAACAATTTGATCAAAATAAATTATCTGTATTCATCCGAAATCTGCACAAAATCTCTAAGAGTTTCATCATCTTCGATGTGAAACTCAAAATAAAAAGTAAAACCTGCGAAGTCACAGAATACTGATATCTACCGGTTACTTTAAGGTTGACCGAATATTTTCTCACAGTCATTCTATAACATATCAACGATACCAATTTATCGTACTCCATTGTAAGTGGTAAATTAACATGACACTCTGGAAATAAACTATACCTCACAGAGTTATTCTCTGCTACAACCTCACCTCCCCTTTGTCACGACCCAAATCGAAGGGCCGCGACGGGCACCCAGTACCTTACCCAATCAAGTAGTAACATAATTTATCTTTCTTATCACATCATTATATACACATGACATACATGCCTAGTAGGCTAACATGATCCTTTATAAACACAAAACATAGGCCGACCAGGCCGTACAATTTTTTATATACGCGATATATGTCTACAAGCCTCTAAGAGTACGTAAATATCATAAAGGTCGGGATAGAGTCCCGCCTTATCAAACCATATACGTCTAAATCATACTAACCAGACGAGCAACTACGAAGCAAATGGAGCGCACCAACATCTTTCGCTGAGCTGATAGCCTACTTGGAGGGCTCTCGACCTATCTATCGGGACCTACGGGCATGAAACACAGCATCCCCATGCAAAAGGGACGTCAGTAAGAATAATTTACCGAGTATGTAAGGCACATAAATAAATACATAAGAGACATGGAAGAAATATAAAGTACATGACTCAACCTGTAAATCTGAATAACTTTGTAAATCATAAATTACTTTTAGCGTCATGCATACGCGTATGAATGTCATGTTGTGCATAGGTGTACATGTTTCATAACATCATCAGCCTCTGAGGGCATCCCATCATATCATCCCGGCCACCGTGGGCAAAATCATCAACATATACTAGCTGATCAGGTGGTGGTGCGTATATAACGCTATAATCTTTCCCATATATATATATATATATATAAAACCACCACTTGATAACGTATACTAGCTGATCAGGTGGTGGTGCATATATAACGCCATAGCCTTTCCCATATCCCATATATATACATATATACGCGCATATAACATCGTTTGAATCATATTTCAGCCACTGTGAGCAATATCATCATCATATACTAGCTGATCAGTTGGTGGTGCGTATATAATGCCGTAACCTTTTTCCATATCCCTTATATATGTATTTACATATATACTCGTATATAACGCCATCTGGTCATGTGCCATTGCACATGTATAAGTGAGTAAAATGCATGAAAAATACGTAATAATCTCGATATTTCCTTCCGGATAAACTTTTCGAACTGCGTAGTATTCTGAGACCCATGAACAGAAGATAATAATAATTCTCACGGGGAATCAAGAATATAATCACCCCTACTATTTCTACGAATAGAGTAATTTATAAAAACTGTGCATTTACTCGTTCTTCGGTATATTTTGAATCATACCAAAAGAAAGAAGGGAGTGCCTTAACATATATATTTCTGCGAAATTCTTGAACAGAATTTATACTTGGATTTGAAATTGGAAGGAAATTCTTGACAGAATAAGATGTAATCGGACGAAATTCTTGACTCTGTTCCAACGTTTTTGTTGGATTTGTGTGGAACTTTGGATGAATTTGCTTTTGGTGAAGCTTTTAATATGCTTCTGCTTCAACGTCCTTGAAAATGAAGTCCAATTGCAGATTGTATCTTTCTTATTGACTTGCTTCTCTGCTTCAACGTCCTTGAAAATGAAGTCCAATTGCAGATTGTATCTTTCTTATTGACTTGCTTCTAAGTTTGAAAATCGATTCCAAAGTCTTATTTGCTAAGACTTATTATGTAACCCATATCTTCGTCATCTTCCAAATTTAGCCATTTGGCAATAATGAATTCCTTAGTCATATCCCAATGTTGTGGCTTTTTGCCGCGTGGGGTGGGGGTAGGGGTGGAATTTTAATTATTTTTTTCACTTATTAGTAAATCGGGTAATGTCCACCCGCATAATTTAAAAAATTGTCCCAAATTACTTAAAATTCTATTTATGTTTAAAAATACTTCATATATACTTTATATATTATACTACCATGGCATATGGTACCTTACATGGTACTAATTCATAATTATCGGGTATTATTGCTCGACCCCTATTTTATCTCAAATTGGCCACTTTTAACTAAACTCGTTTTCTTTAATCTGTGTACCCCTTTATCTTTCATAACACTTATTTATTGCTTGTTATAAATAGCATAATCCTTATAATCTCCAAATAATTTTTTACTTGGATTGATGTCAATTACCTTACGATAAATTTAATGTACAATACTTCTGGGTGCAACATCGTCGTAACTTAATAATGCAAAGCGTGACATCACCGTAATACTGTGGGGTGTATCATAATCCCCCCCCCCCCGGAATATTCGTCCTCGAATGTTGACTGATGCACTTATCATTTTCATAACTTGTATCATCCGAATACTATAGAACTTCCCGTGCCATCTAGGCGAGTGTTCTGTGAATAAGTCCAAAGTCCAGGGCATTCCCCCTTTAGGTTTCCTTCTCACACCACAACTTGTAGTCGGAATCCTTCCAATCTCGTTACTGTTGCTACCTTTCATCATGCACTCTGTATAATTTTGACCTTGTAAGTGTGCCCAGTCTCTAGGCTTCATATTTAGAGCTTGATAAGATGTCCCTTTGGGCGTCTATGAGTGTACTGAAGTTCTTTGCTCGGTACTTTGTTGAATTCAAGAATATTGTTATATCTCATTGCATAGGTCCGTTTAGCCATCCATAAAAATTTACAGCCATAACTCATACTTTAATTTATCGCTTCTGAGGTCTGCTACCAAACGCCAGCTTACTCTCGTTGCTTATTCCATATGTATAAATTTAAGTCCTTTAATGCTTCCTCATTACTGCTCATCTTTAGAATGACGGCCTAATCTCATCTCATACTTTGTGACTTTCGTCCATCTATTATTGATTCCATTGTTGATTCACCTCAATATTGATCTACAATATAACACTTATAATTTGAAACTTCTTACGTAATACTTTGCCCCTAGGGCTTACGTTATATCAATGAATATTCGAAGTGATTCCCATAATCGTATTTCATAGCGTCTCAATGTGATTCACCTTATGGGGGTATCCTAATTTCGTGCCGCCGACGAAATCTTTTCTCCTTCTCTTTTTTTTTTCTTTTTTCAAATCATTATTCAAACGAAGGCCTAAACATCATCCTTTATCTGTCACAATTATACCATTATTTTTTTATCAGGTCAGGATTTAATTCCTTCTAAATGCTGTTAATATTAGATTCCTTTGAGTTCATTGAGGTTATAGTGAGCTTTGTATAACATAGAGAAATTGTCTGCTCTTCTTGTTTTCATGGGCTTAATCCTAAAGACTTATCCATCTTTGTCACCTTTTCACTCGCCTTTCCTCATCTTACTCATGTTTCCTTAAAACTTTGTCGCTCTACCATACTTTAGCTTGCGACCTATACATATCCATTTATAAACTGTCCTTCAACTTGCTTGCACCATAGATTTCCTTATGTTGTCCTGGAATATCAAGTGAGGCATCATATCATCTCTAACTGTTCTTTACTCTCATAATCAGGCTTTTCGATACCTAGACCATAGGCTGGAAGGTATGCTACTGATGCTGCTGCTATCATTCCTGGATATTGAATCCCTACGCTTCTAACCTTTAATCCCAAATATGGAATGTTCTCAACCTTCTTCTTCTGAGTGTCTCATACATTGTTCACCTTTACCTTGCTTTCCTTAAAGTTTCACATCACATCTTCTATCTCTTCATAACCTTCCCTCTACATATGTATAATTCATATTCACAAGTTGAAGTTCTATTATAATACTTGCACCTCTGGTGTATATACAATTTAGTGAGAGCATCGTACGGACTTCTTATGTGGCTGGTACTTCTTCTAACCGGCTTTCTTGTAGAGCCATTATAGATTATGGTTGTTGTACTATCCTTATCGTACCTTTGATTTTAAGGGAGATCCTGCAATGTTCTCGATCACGATGTTTCTATTTTTCTAGGTCCAATAACAAACTCCTTATTTACTTAGGTGATGTAATTCTTTAGTTTCCTCTTCTTTCTGATCAGCCTTTACGTAGGCTTAAGCTATCTTCCGATCCGTGGCTCATAGTATCAGTTATTACCTTAGCCTTTCATGGGAATTATGGAATATCCATGATATAATCTTCTAACAATTCAATCCTTTGTCTATGCCCTGGGCTCAATTCTTTCTTTTAACTTATTCCGGAGTCTTCTATGGCTATATGATTATCAACAAATATGCTGCCTGGATAATGTTCCAAAATCTTGAGTGTATCCATAACGTACTAACTCTGGATCATTGATCTAGTAATTATTTCATTCCATCTTAGCTTTACTTCAACGTAAGCTATTACTTTTCCTAGTCTTTCTATCCCCTTGTTGCATCCATTCTTAGCTTATTTTAGTGCCCACACTTGCCAGAGTTTTCATACAACTCATATGATCTCGAATATTACTTTTAATTCTTACTTCCCGTTCATTAGCCACTGTAGGTGCCATTTTCCTTTGAAATGCTTACAATGTTGTTGCGAGTTTGTTGTTACGCGACCATTTCCGCTTTTGGTCGTTGTGCTTAGGTTGAAGCCTTCTTTCTTATCTCCTCAGCTAGTCTTTTGTTGTTGTACTTAGGTAGAACCCTTGACTCTCGTAAAGTTGTGAGCTTATTACGGACCTTTTTGATATCCTTACTTGCCTATAATTATCCGTAGTTACTTACTTCCATGCCTTTATGCTTGTATGGTTTATTCTGAACTGATATTTTAACTGCCTTCCCAGTGACACTTTATTTTATCGCCGTAACACTCATACGGTACCTTTAAGTACCCCGATGCTTGTTTGAATATATTTCAAGTATTATAATGATATTCTTCAAGGCTGAATTCTCCATGTTGTCTACTATGCTTATCTTACACGATCTAATGAGTCGTTTGTAACCTCCTGTTTAGCCATAATTGAGATCTTCCTGACCAATTACTAACTACTTGTTGGCCCATTCTCATATCAATATTCCTCGTAATATTTCTTGCGTCATTTATTTTGTCTTAACTTACACCTCGTACTAGCTATTTATTTATTAATTACAACTCGGGCATGAACCTTTACTTCCTCTCGTTGACGTCGTGCTTGCACAATATTCTTGAATTGTAGCATACCTGTAAGATTTAGATAAGTACCATCTCATTCCTCTTTCATTTATCGTATTCTTCCTTTACTATACCATAGTCACTAGAACCACTTAATTCTGACTTAATTTCACATCACTCCATATTCCCCTCTTTGGGGGTATACTAAGAGCTGAAGCCACGATGATCTACCTATAGATGTTTTACCTCTTCATCTTTGGTGTCGTTTCTCAATATCAATGATCCTTACTCGCCTCGCAGCAATCCTTCTGTACCGAGGATGACAAATTCCCTTACTTGCGAGGGTGACACTTCGCGTAACTGGAACATACAGTCTCTTAATCTTAACTTTGCTTACATTGATTGCTCTAGGGAAACGTCTCCCAGAATGAACATTCTCTGAATTCATCATGAATCTTCTTCTGTGGTCCATTCTATTACCGCCAGAACAAAATCTAAAATTACCATGATGCCGAGTACTTTCCAATCATTTGGTCCCTAATTCATATTTAGTTTATCTTGTTTACCAGCCCATACTGATTTCTATTACTCTAGGGATTAACTCTCCCCTCTAGTAGTCACGTTGGAGTCACAAACTTATTTCTCAAAATGAGGATATAACTGATTGCTGCCAACTCAATGCTACACTACGGTTGGAAGAGCGGGTCGCAATAGCTTTTACCCGAATAGAGGTCGGGATTGATTTCCTCAGGGAGCTACTAGTGGAGTTGGATTTTCTATCTATCCTAAAAATGTATTTGTACTTCTAATGTCACTTCAAACATTTTTAGTGTTTGATTTTTATAACTACTATTTTGAAACTAATAACTAACACTGAATTATGCTACGAGAATATTGCTAAGTTGTATCTAATGAGAAGAAGGGCACTAGGATCGTGACATCACCTAGGTGGCTAATTGACGGGTAGATGTTACTAAGGATAGATTGACATATTTGAGGCTTATGCTATAACCGTTGCACAATTGTACCCACTCTCACACCTCTCAGTAGAGAGAGCGATTTTGCCCAATTGGCCCTCTCGAGACCAATTGGGTAAGCCAATTTGATCAAGCAACTAGGGTTCAAGTAGGGTGATTACTCTCTCGAGATTTAACCCATTAATTGGGACTATCATTTCTCATGAGTCCATCCTAATTCCTTGTTGAGTCAATTTTAGGGTCATGGACTCTCTTTCTCAAGAGGTGTTAGACCCACTAAGCTTGAATCAGTGTTTGCAACCACAAATTCGAAATTAAAACATAAAATCAACCCAAATAGCAAACACCCATAATCATTCTAACCCTAGATGGCAACACCCATCAATTACCCACACTAGGGTTGAGCCACAACCCTAGCTAATGGGTTTAGCTACTCATGCTAGATACAGAAATAGAAGAAATAGATGAAGAACTAAGCATATTAATTGATTACTAAGAAGAAACTACAATAATCTATTGTTAATAAAGAGTAAAAGTGCCGAAAATGGCTACAAAAGTGAGTCTCACGAGCGCAGCCCAGTCAGTAATATAAAACTTGACCTAAAAATGGTAAAATGTTCTATTTATACTAGGCAATAAAAAATGGACAAAAATACCCCTACGAGGTCAGTGCGGACCAAGCAAAATGGACTGCGGCCGCGCTGGCTCTTGGACTTCTAGTTTCTACTTCTCTGAAGTTGGGGATCGTGGACCGCGTGGTAGGGCACCACGACCACGGTAGAAGTTGGCGCGGCCGCACGGAAATGAGCACGAACCGCATTGCTTGGAATTGTCAAAATATGAGCTCTCTTAATCTCTGCTCCGCGGACCGCACAAAAGAGTAGCGCGGACTCAGAGCTTGACCGCGGATCGCACAAAAGTGTACCGCGCCCGCGTTGCCTCCGTCTTGAATATGTCAGCTCTGTGAACTTTCTAGTGCGGCCGTATTCACTTTTGCGCGGTCCGCACTAGGTACTCTTTTCCTCAATTCACTTAGTCTTTGACACTTGAGCAGGTTTCACTCCTTTTTGAGCCGATCTTTGACATTTGTCATTTTGTCGATCAAACCTGCAATCAAGCATAACTTGTGAGCATTTCGGGGTTATTTTGTAGCAATTTGTAACCAAAGCATAGGCAAAAAATATGTTAGAATCCCGACTTATCAACTCCTCCAAACTTAAATCTTTGCTTGTCCTCAAGCAAACAAAATAAGACACACCCCTTAAAGGACAATCCAAGTAATTCCAGCTATCCTAAAGTAACCTCAACAAGCATCAATTGGGACTAAAATTTCCCTCAATACGAATGGATCATTAACCACATTCAAACCTTGAAAACTATGGATCGAGTATGATACAAGAGCATCAAGAATTTACTCATTACATAAAGGAACTCTCTTGATTACATTGGTCGTTGTGGATCCCAAACTCACACATCTTCAACTCTCCCTAAGCAAACCTCACCTTTTAGAGTATACGCACACAAATCGAGGTTAATGGGAGTTCACTCGTCTCTCTCAAGGAAAGATCACAAGTCCGGCTCCAGGTACCATATGCTTGACCCTCATGTAAGTATCCACTAATGCGAGTGTCATCCAACTCAAGATCATATAGGGCTTTTTTGGAGTTAATGTGAAAGTTTTTGGGTAAGGGTAGGATATGTTTTTGTTCAAGTGGGTTCAATCTTCCCTTAAGCACTTCTATTGATTCATTGGCACAATTCACTTGACTCTTTGAGTCATTTCACCTTTTCCAAGGGATTAGAGAGACACTTTTCACTCTTTCTTAAACAATTCAAAACATTTCTCCTTTTTCTACTTTTTCCACACCTTTTTCACTTTGATTTTTCTTTGAATCCCTTTTTTTTTTTTCTTTTTTTTCTTTTTTTTTCACATTGGGATTTCTTTTTGTCTTTTTCTTTCCTTTATTTTCTTGTCTCTCCCCAAACTTAGACTTTGCCACTACTCAAGGGAAGATGTGGGAGCCAAGAGAGGGTAAAATTTAGAATAGGTATAGGCTTGTAGCATTGGTTCATGAAAGAAGAAGGTTTAAAGCTCAAAAGGGTTAACTAGGGATTATCTCATTGGTAGGCTATGGAATTGTTCAACTTATCATTTGGATCAAGGAGAGCCTATAATTACTTCTGAAGTCGAATTTCACTCAAAGTTTCGCCTCAACAAATATTCGGGACAAGTTCTAGACCATTGGCTCGAGACTTGGACTCAGAATTCAATTTTTCACCACACACACTCAAGGATCGCTTAAGACATAAAGTCGAGGGCCCACAACAACCTTAGATATGATTGAGCACACAATAGTTCCGAAGGACCACATGATGTTTGTTTGGCCAACTCAAGAGTCTCAAGGTCACTACTTTCACCATCCTAAACACAACCACTTGTCTTTGACCAAGGGACCAAAGGCAAATGTGTTGGGCCCAAGTGAAGCTATGCTTGAAGTACCCTTAACTAAAAACTACTAAAAAAAAGAAAAAAGAAAAAAGAAAAAGCAAAAATGGACTCAAACCCTTAAGAAGGTTGTCACGCCATCCATCATCGGGAAGATCCACCCAGTTCACACAATACTCCATCCTTGGAAAGAACCGTGGCCTTAAGAAAACTAAGGGCTTATTGAAAATGCCAAAAACAAAACAAAGGGCTGCGAGCCTATCTACGAATCTAAAAATGAATTTTTTTTACGAACATACAAAAATAGAATGAATATTTACAATAGGGGATTAGAATATACAACGGGGGATGAATATATACAAAAAATGTAACTTAACTTTATATACAGACAAAAATGGAAGATAAAAAGTATGATAAAAGTACTGAATGTAAAGTTTAATATACCAATAGAAAATCAACCAAAAACATAAACTGAGTCAACTACTATATACAATCATCTAGATAATAAACAAAAAAGTAGGGCGCACCCCCACGAATAAAAGCTGGCATTGTCCCGAATGCTAACTACCAAAATAAGCATAAAAAAGTCATAAGAAAAGATATAACGGCTCCCTAGGCCTGGTCAGTCTGTATGGGATCATCAGTGGTCCCCAAGTCCTTTGTATGTGGGGGAACCTCAGACTGGCTCCCGGTCTCCTGCTGCTCAGCTGCTAGGACTGGGGCTTGTTCCTGGACCGGCTGGATATCAGGTGCATCAGTGGCAAAATAGAGGAGGCCTCCTGTGGGGCTGCCACCTCAATAACTGGATCAACTCTACTGGGAGCTTCCTCTTCTTCCTTGGATGCCTGGGTGCCTGCTCCTGCTGGGGCTCTGCTACTGGTGCTTCTAGGGCTGGGGCTGGTCGCCGAATAACAAGTCTAGAGGCATCTGGTCTACCAATAGCTTTTCCACATCAGTCCTGAGCTATTTCATAGACTCCTTGGAAGCCCGTGATCTCCTCATCTTCTTGTGCTCCTTGGCAAGATCCTTTAGAGCCTTTCCATGTGACTCTACTGCTGTAGTCAAGGTAGCCTGTGTCTTCATAATCTTTTCCTGGTTCTCTAGGAGCTTCTTCAAAATTTCCTCAATGGACTGATGAATTTGAGCTGGCTGAAGTGCTGACTGGTTCTAAATGGTAAAAGACAATGTAGACGACTTGGATGTCGCAGCTGACATCCAGTTGTTCAAACTAGCCAATGTCTGGCTCAACTAAAGGGCAGTGAAGGGATGAGCCTTGGAAGATGGCACCCCCAGGCTAGCTGAAGTACTGGGACCAGGAGTAGAGGAAGGTCCTGGAGGCAAGTCTACAACTGTAGTGGCAGTAAGCATAGTGGAAGGTTCGGTAGAAGGCTCTACCACAACTGGCTCTTCATACTGGCCAGTTGGGGCAAAGGCAGGTGGCTAGTAGTTCTTGGACTTAGGGTTGTCCGGGGCCTGCATACTGTACCAAGAGTAAGGAGCCACAAGTTTGGTTTTTACATCATATCTCTTCTTCTCCACCTCGAGGTCCCGAAAACATATTGAAAGGGTATTGGGAAAAGGGTAATTCCGGTTATGCTCTTGCGCCACAGCAGAAATCACACGGGACATCACATTGCCCTCATTGATAGGGTACAACCCATAATAGATGCAACAAGAACAACCCGGGTTAGTGGAATAGTCTGATCATGGGTAGAAGAGTCAAACCGACTGCATATTAACGTCAACCACCCCCGAGACTCAAAGTTAAAGGTCTTCTGGTATATTTTTCTCCCTGCCTGCAACCACCCTAGAATAGTACTCTCGACGCCCCCTTTTCCTTGCGAAATCGGGTTTACAACATTTGAGAAGAAAACTCTATTTCCGTTTGGGATTTGGCTTTTTGATTTGAAGAGTCACCACATAATGATTAAATGCATTAGGACACTAAGGGTTTTGAGTTGGAAAACCAGAGTTTGGGTAAGGGCTAGAAATTATCTCGAGGGGAAGGTGTTAGGCACCACTAAAGATCCACTAGTGTTGTTCCCGGCCATGCTATGTTGTGACTTTAAATGCAAACGAGCATACAAATAATTCCACATAAAGATCGCAAGTAGGTGTGTATAATAGTTGCCAAGCATGTTTGACATTAAGATCTAGGTGGTCTCATAATTTGTTAAAGAAAAATGTCCAAGTGCAGAAATTTAAACAAAGAGATGAATAAACGAAAATTTTGAAAAGAAGGGAATAGTGCAGTAAAAAGGAGGAATTTGGTGACTAAAATGAGATATAGAATTTTATTGATAAAATAATAATAAAGTTACATAAGGGAAAGGGGTTCTAGGTTTGTGAAACACATGGATAATCCACACAACACCGGTAGCCAATCATACGCATGGTGTTATCGCGTGATCATCATCTCCATGTCTACCCTTCCCACCCTGTTAAGGTGTTAAGCGCGGAATGGTATCGTCGCCTACTACATGATATTCCCCATCCTACCTATCAGTCCCGGAGGCAGTTGGGACTACTAATCCTAAAGGGGAAGGAGCTTGGCTTTTCAGAGTTTAAAAGGATAAAAATCTAGGGCGACAGTCAAAATACATAATGCAGTTAAAAGGGAACTAGTAGCAACTAAGGGCTCAAATAGGCCTCCTCATTTTAAGAAAAAAAGTGTTTAGCATGTCTTACACATACTGATTTGGTATGAATTAAATTAAGGCGCATGATAGGTTGATTTACCAGATATTTCTCAGATAGGGAGTCCAAATTAGTCCTGCTTAGATGTAGTTGTCAAAAACTGACATAGTTGATTAATTACTTAACTATTTGCCTATGTGTTAAACGGGACCTATAGGCATGATATCTATTAATGGAGGAATAAACTGATTGCAAAAAAAAGAATTGTTTGTTGCAAGCTCTGCGAGTGTTAAACAAATTACTACTGATTTTAAACTTAGGAGCGAATGGGCGATCCAGATTTAGTTGATAGCTCTTATAGGCATGCTTTCTAGGCGTTATTGATTTTATCGTTGTTATTATCATGCGAAGATCCTATGGGCATGTCATCTATATGCAATTGGTTATTTTAACTCCTATAAGCAGATTTTCCTAGTGACAGATGCATATACAGAATGCAGGAAATCCTATAGGCACATTATCTATAAGATATGCAGAGTTTCAGCAACGATTTATGGGCATGGTATTTATACGAAGTGCAGAAAACCTATGAGCATGGTATCTATGTGTGATGCAAAGGTTTGAAAGTAGTAAGTCCTACAAACATAGTATCTACATGAGATGCTGAATTTTGAAAGTAATAATTCCTAAAGCATGGTATCTACATAAGATGCTGAATTTTGAAAGTAATAATTCCTAAAACATGGTATCTACATGAGATGCTGAATTTTGAAAGTAATTATTCCTAAAACATGATATATGCATGAGGTGCTAAATTTTGAAAGTAAATATTTCCTAAAACATGGTATCTAACCTTTTGCGTGCATTCGATCCAATCCCTTTCACTATACACCCCAGTAGATATTACAAAATTTATTACAGACCAAATGAATCAGAGGAAAGAATAAAAATTACATCAGTGATTACATCTACATCTAATCAGCGTAATCCAAACTCAGAGTCTAATAATATGCGATAAACCAGCTTCCATGATCGTATTTTCCAAAGCCTTTCTCTTATTTGGGATGTGTCAAAGTTCCAAGGAACTTTAAGAGTTCCAGGCAATGCTTACACACCAAATATCATTGACGAATTAGATTATAGTGCAGTATAGAAAGGCCAACCCTCAAATGTCCAAGTTAGAGGGAACTCAAGGACCCAAGTCAAGGCTCATAGGAGGGGGGCAAAACTTAGAGACTAGGATTAAGTGTAAGTGCAATAAAAGGGAATTAAGGGGATGTCAAGGTAGGCTGGTGGTCATGCCCAATAATTAGGATGCTGGCACACCCCTGACTAGCCTGTCAGCCTTAGAATTGGAGAGTTAAGACCTTGTTGAAGGTCAGGTTCAGCCCTGGACAGCAATTGGGATGCTGCCATGCCATACCTTAACTCAGCATACATAGGGGAATGAGGTATGGGAGCAATTGTTTATACTAGTAGCAAGAAATAAAGAAAGAGTAGGCAAAAGCATGTAGGTACTTCAAAATTAACTTTGCAGAGAGTTGAAAGCGTACATGGATACAAAGACTATAAATAAACACATTAGAATGATATTGAAATTAATTTTAGGACATACTAGTTCAAAGGAGCAAGTAAGGAGAAACAGTAGCCTTATGGAAGCCAAAGTGCAGTCAAGAAGCAAGAGTATAAGTTTAGAAGAGAGTTGTGATTTCTGTGTGCTTAATACTGTGTGGAGGATTATTAAATCTTGTATTTATAGTGTAGAAAGGAAACATAAATAGGTAATAAAATAGTTTGAGAATCAATCACACAAGTTTTCCCTTTAATTAACGGATTCTGATTTCAAACGGGCAAAGTAAATAAGCAAAGAGGTCAACTAAACATTTTTCAAAGTAGTGCAACAAGGGGTAAATACATAATAGTTATATAAGGGAAGGGTTTTGACAGTACACGGTTGTGAAAATTAAGGAAAGGAAACCAATTGACAGCCAAACAATCACGAGTCAAAAATTTTGTATGAATAAACTAAGTCAGAAAAAGGTAAAGAGAGGCTTTACTTAAGAAGAATCAACAACAATTAATTAATCCCAAAAAAAATATTCTGATTGGAACATAAGTTGGAAAACCTTTTTGAAGAAAGATTTTAACACACATATAAAAGGGATTGTCATGCTAATCAGAAGAGTCTAGCATAGAAGAATTCAGAGTCATACACAAAAAGGGTTCAAATTCAATACATAGATCCAAAGCGAGTTTGAGAGAGTCCAGGGTACAAATAGAACCCTAGTCCAAACACACAAGACCAAACTCGCCCAAAAACCCCAAATCCTAGGGTTTTCGATTTGAATCAGATGCAAATAAGACAAAATGAGGAAATTGGCAAATACAGTAGAAAATTCAAAGTAAACAGAGTAAGGAAATTAATTCGAGACATAATGAGAGCAAAAGAAATAGTAGAGGAACACATGTTTAAGCATGTGTTCTAGAGCAAACATAAAAAGGTAAAAATAATAAGAACACTTAATGAACGCGGTAGGAAAATACAATAGGCGAAGCATATCAAGTCATAGTGGAAGGTAAATAGCAGAACATAGTGGGAAAGCATATGAAGACGTAGCATAGAAACATGGTAGAAGGAAGAACAAAATATAGCAAACATAGTAGAAGAACATGTGTAAAAAGGAAAACATAAGAACATAGTAGAGATAAACATACACAAAGAAAGGGAAAAGAAAAGTCGAAAAAACACTTAAGCATTTTTTTCAGAAACCCTAAACCGGAAAGAAGTGACTTTGAAAGTAAATTTTTTAAAGAAAAGTTGGGGAAATCTTTTGAGAACTCAAAAATAGAGCATGAATACACATAGATCTAAAGAGAATCGGAGAAAAATCTCGAACAACTAGGGTTTCAGATGAACCCTAGAATGAGAAAGTCTTGGAAAAGGCCCGATCTAAGTCGGATAAGGTTGGAAACAAGCTCAGGAGGCTAAGATATGCCGGAGCCAGGCCGGAGATGGCCGGAAACCTCAAGTCGGCGAAGGTCTGAGTGGAGACCTTTGAAGTCTAGCTTCAAACCTTCGAGTACCAGGCACACATGAGCGATAAGAGGTGAGTATGAGGGTTGCATGGCCTGAGAAGCCATGGAAACCGACGATAATCGAAGGGATTATGGTTAGCTTGGGTGGCGGTGACTAGGGTTTGTAGAGAGAATGGGAGAGAAAGGGGAATCAAGGGCGGCGGGTTAGGGGAAATGAATTAGGGTTGGGGGGTTTAGTAAATTAAAAAAGGAAAGGTGGGGTGTGAGCCGTTGATCTTCTAGATCAATGGCTATGATTAAATGAAAGGCCTGGTTGGGTAATTTAAACATGTTAGGGGTTAGGTTGGACTGGTCCAGAATTGGGCCTAGAATGGGGTCAATTAAGGGGATTAATGTGGCTATAATTGAAATGCAGATGGGCTATATATTAAATAGCCAACTTTCCCTTTTTAATTTAATTAAAATGGTTAAAAACAAATTGAAAGTACCGAACTAGTTAATAATATATGAACGTTAATCTAAAAAAACTGGGAACAATTTTATAATTATAAAATGCTATTAATCGTAATATATATGATATAATTGCAATTTTATACAATTTAGCTTTAAAATTATCAAATAAATTTATAAAAATATGCTAAAATCACCTTAATTATATTGTGATGTAAATATGAGGATGGAAATAAATTACTCACAAAATGATAGTTTTGGGAATAATTATTGAATTTTTGTACTACCAAAAAAATGATTTTAAAAAGTTTTAAAAATTAGTAAAAAATGTCAAAATTATTGGGCATACTTATATATGCATGTACATGCTATTTTGATAATATTTTGAGTATAAAAATAGGTAGGGAAAAATTGGGTATCAACAGCTGCCCCTCTTTACCCGAGAAGGATAAAAAAGTTGTCGGGTAAAGATATGATGACCAATTTTGATCGGAAGAGACGAATTGAACAAAAAAATGGTTTTGATCGAGCTCTGGTTCCTAAGCTGCCTACATATCCCTGGTCTTACAGGAATTAGGTCATATGTAGTTCAAGATACATCGGTGGAATATGCCGATGGGCTGCGGGGACTGGAGCAAGATCTCTCCTGCTGTAATGGTCGTTGCTAGCTGGTGTACCTGCAAATGAGCAATTGAAACATATCGTGCATAAAATTAAATGTGATGCAAGTTCCCGTTGGACCATGAATGTTGTACTTGGACGGGTAGGATGACGTCCTCAGACTATGACATCCTGGGCCATGAAGCGTATAATAAAGGATTCGTAGGCTATGAAATGACCTTCTCGGGCTATGAAGATGATGCCTCCAAACCATGATGCCTTTGAATAATGATGTGCAAAAGATAAAAGAGGGGTCCTCAGGCATGTCATGGCGTTCTTGGGCTATGGAAATGGTGCCTCCGAACAATGACGCCTTTGGACAATTTGGCGATATTCCAGCCCATGAAATGCTAGATTTGGCGATATTTCAGCCGATGTAGAGCATAAATATAAATGGAGGTATTTCAGCCGATGTACTGATTTAAATAAAGTTGACGATGTTTCAGCCAATGTAAAGCATAAATATAAATGGCGATATTTCAGCCGATGTAAAGATTTAAATAAAGTTAGTGATATTTCAGCCGAGGTTAAACATAAATATAAATGGCGGTATTTCAGCCGATGGGGATTTAAATGAAGTTGGTGATATTTCAGCCATGCAGGATTAAGTAAAGTTGGCGATATTTCAGCCGATGTAAATATTTAAATATAGATGGCAATTTTTCGGCCAATGTAAAGATTTAAATAAAGTTGGCAATGTTTCAGCCGTGTAGGGTTTAAATAAAGTTGGCGATATTTCAGCCGATGCGAATATGAGGTGGCGATATTTCAGCCATGCCGGATGGAGGTAGTGCTTAACCTCGAAAGGAAGAAAGGTAGCCTTATGCAATGCAAGAAAAATGCAGATGGAGACAATACTTAGTCTCGGAAGGCAGGAAGGTAGCCTTATACAATGCAGGGAAATGCAGGATGGAGGTAGTGCTTAACCTCTGAAGGTAGAAAGGTAGCCTTATGCAATGCAGGAAAAATACAGATGAAGACAATGCTTAGTCTCGGAAGGCATAAAGGTAGCCTTATGCAATACAAGAAAAATGCAGATGGAGACAATGCTTAGTCTCGGAAGGCAGGAAGGTAGCCTTATGCAATGCAGAGAAATGCAGATGGAGACAATGCTTAGTCTCGGAAGGCAGGAAGGTAGCCTTATGCAATGCAGAGAAATGCAGATGGAGACAATGCTTAGTCTTAGAAGGCAGAAAGGTAGCCTTATGCAATGCAAGAAAAATGCAGATGGAGACAATGCTTAGTCTCAGAAGGCAGAAAGGTAGCCTTATGCAATGCAAGAAAAATGCAGACGGAGACAATGCTTAGTCTCGGAAGGCAGAAAGGTAGCCTTATGCAATGCAAGAAAAATGCAGATGGAGACAATGCTTAGTCTCGGAAGGCAGAAAGGTAGCCTTATGCAATGCAAGAAAAATGCAGATGGAGACAATGCTTAGTCTCGGAAGGTAGGAAAGTAGCTTTATACAATGTAAGAAAAATGTTGATGGAGACAATGCTTAGTCTCGGAAGGCAGGAAGGTAGCCTTATGAAATGCAGAGAAATAAAAGTGAAGAGTAACAAAATTCCTTAGCTGAGAGACGATAGCTGCTAGTTGATTGTCATTGTGGCTGCTGGGGATGTCGCGTGCGAATAGCACTTGTAAATAGGCGATGATTCTGAGGGTTGTATTACTGAAAAAGTATGAGTATGTAGTCGTATCTGATGACTTTATGTCTTGGGTGCCTGCATCCAAAGAAAAGTCGTGAGTTTTGTAAAGGGGGAAGGTTAGTTCGTCTTCCGGTGGTCCCCGCTCGTCCTACTCGGTTCTTGTTTTCATTGGGGTAGCGTCGCTAAACAAAGCAATTTTGATAGTAGCCATGCATGATTTAGTAAAAAATATTATGTAAATACATAATTTAAAATGATTTTCTTTTAGATGAACCGACGACTGCGACGCGGTTCAAGACATTGCGACCTGTTTTGCTCCAGAATTTTGAGGGTACTCCTCAAAATTCTACCCCAGTTTACTGGGCTGGTGTTTCTGACAGCTGCATGTGTTGAATGGCTGAAAGTTGACTTCGAAATTTTGAGGGTCCTCATCATAATTCTGCCTAGTTTCCAATATCGTGGAAAATGAAAAGTTTATTGAATTGTGACCGAACCCATAGAGCTGCCTACGTATCCCCTCTTAAAAGGGAATTAGGTCAGGCGCAGTTCAAATTACATCATATAGGGAAGCATAAAGATTACACATAATAACGCTTGACTGCATCTGAGTTGATTGGATTTGGTCAGACTTTTCCATCCATTTCTGTGAGTATGAGGGCTCCTCATGTCAGAACCCGGTGAACTATGTATGGACCCTGCCAGTTGGGAAAGAATTTTCCTTTGGCTTCATCCTAGTGCGGAAAGATTTTCTTTAACACCAGCTACCCTGGTGTGAATTGTCTCGGCTTGACTCTCTTGTTGAAGGCTCTGGATATCCTGTTCTGATACAATTTACCATGGAAAACTGCATTCAGTCTTTTCCCATCCATAAGGGCTAACTGCTCATAGCGACTCTTTACCTATTCTGCATCTTCAAGTTCTGCTTTTGTATAATCCTCAGGGAGGGAATCTCTACCTCGGCTGGAATGACTGCCTCGGTACTGTAAACCAACATATAGGGTGTCACTCCAGTTGATGTGCAGACTGTGGTACAGTATCCCAATAAAGCAAAGGATATCTTTTCGTGCCACTGCTTGTGTTTTTCTATCATTTTCCTTAGTATCTTCTTGATGTTCATTTTCGCCACTTCTATAGCTCCATTCATATGAGGTTTTTAGGCTGTAGAATTCTTGTGCTTGATCTTGAACGTCTCTCACATTGCTTTCATCAGATCTCAATTGAGATTGGAACCATTATCAGTGATGATTAACTCTAGGACGTCGAACCGACAAATGATACGGTCGCGGACAAAGTCTGCCACAACCTTCTTGGTTACTGCCTTATATGATGCTGCTTCTACCTATTTGGTGAAATAATCAATTGCCACTAGAATGAACCTGTGCCCGTTTGATGTGGCAAGCTCGATAGGTCCGATGACATCCATTCTCCAAGCGGCGAACGGCCATGGTGAGCTTATTGCATTGAGCTCGTTAGGAGGCACCTTTATCATGTCTGTATGAGTCTGACAACGATGGCATTTTCGGACATACTGGATGCAGTCCGTCTCCATGTTCATCCAGAAATAACCAGCTCGGAGTATTTTCTTGTATAAGATGAAACCATTCATATGCGGGCCACATGTCCCTACATGAACCTCCTCCAACAACCTAGATGCTTCCTTTGCTTCGACACACCTTAGTAATCCCAAATCGGGAGTCCTCCTATACAGGATTCCTCCGCTATGAAAAAAGTGATTGGATAACCTCCGCAGTGTGCGCTTCTGAGTAGTGTTTGCTAGTTCTGGATATTTTCCTGTTGACAGATACTTCTTGATGTCATGAAACCATGGTTTTCCATCTGCTTCTTCTTCGATATGAGCACAATAAGTGGATTGATCCTGGATTTTTACCGGGATAAGATCAATGAAGTTCTTATCTGGATGGTGAATCATTGATGATAGAGTGGCTAATGCATTGACGAACTCATTCTGGACTTTGGGGACATGCCGGAATTTTGTCGTTGTAAACCTCTTCCTCAACTCATGTACATGATGCAAATACTGGAGTATTTTGGAGTTCTTGGTTGCCCATTCTTCTCGGACCCGATGTTTGAGCAAGTCAGAATCCCGGATCACTAGTAATTCCTAAACGTTCATGTCATTGGCTAGCTTGAGGCTTAAGATATAGGCTTCGTACTCGGCTATATTGTTGGTGCACGGGAACCTGAGTTTGGCGGACACCGGATAATGCTAGCCTGTTTCTAATACTAGAACTGCTCCTATTCCAATTCTTTTAAAGTTTGCTGCTCCGTCGAAAACATTCTCCAGCCATCATAGGATTCTGCAATGTCTTCTCCAATTAAAGAGACCTCCCCGTTGGGAAAATATGTTTTTAGAGGCTCATATTATCCGCCCACGAGACTTTCGGCAAGATGATCTGCCAGTGCTTGTCCTTTGATCGCTTTCTGGGTCACGTAGACAATATCAAATTCACTCAGCAGGATTTGCCATTTGGCCAGCTTGCCCATGGGCATGGGCTTCTAAAAGATGTACTTCAGCGGATCCATCCTTGATATGAGATAAGTGGTATAGGCATAGAAATAATGCCTCAACTTCTGAGCTACCCAAGTCAGAGCACAACAGGTGCATTCTAGCAAGGAATATCGGGCCTCGTACGGGGAGAACTTCTTGCTGAGATAGTAGATGGTTTTCTCTTTTCTTCCAGTTTCATCATGTTGTCCCAACACACAACCAAATGCCCCATCCAGTACTCCAAAGTAGAGCAATAGCGGTCTACCCGGTTTGGGTGGGACCAGAACTGGCGGCATTGATAGGTATTCCTTGATTCTGTCAAACGCTTTCTGACAATCATCAGTCCATTTAGTGGCGGCGTCCTTCTTCAACATCTTAAAGATTGGTTCACAAATGACAGTGGACTGAGCTATAAACCGGCTGATGTAATTGAGTCGCCCCAAGAAACTCATAACCTCTTTCTTGTTCTTTGGCGGTGGCAATTCTTGAATGGCCTTAACCTTTGACGGATCCAGTTCTATCCCTCGTCGACTTATGATGAAACCAAGCAGTTTTCCAGCAGGAACCCCGAATGCATATTTGGCGGGATTCAGTTTCAGATTGTACCTTCTCAATCTGTTGAAGAACTTCCTCAAATCTTCCATGTGGTCAGTGGCTTTCTTGGATTTGATGATGACATCGTCTACATACACCCCAATCTATTTGTGTATCATGTCATGGAAAATAGTAGTCACGACCCTCATGTAGGTGGCCCCAGCATTCTTTAATCCAAACGACATCATCTTGTAACAATACATCCCTCCATGGTGTGATAAAAGCCATTTTCTCCGCGTCTTCTTCGTCCATCCATATCTGATGGTACCCAGCAAAATAATAGATGAATGACTCTAGCTCGTGCTTGGCATAGTTGTCAATCAGGATGTGTATGTTCGGCAAGGGGAAGTCGTCTTTCGGACTGGCCTGGTTAAGGTCCCAGTAGTTGACACAAACTCTGACCTTACCATCCTTCTTTGGCAATGGCACAATGTTGGCTAACCATGTTGGATATTCCACTACCCTGAGGACCTTGGCTTTGACTTGTTTGGTAATTTCCTCCTTGATTTTCAAACTCATGTCTGGCTTGAAATTTTTGAGCTTTTGCTTTACCGGCGGAGATGTTAGATATGTTGGCAGTTTATGAGCTACAATAGATGTACTGAGACCGGTCATATCATCATACGGCCAGGCAAATATGTCCTCATATTCTTTTAAGAACTTAGTGTAAACTTCCTTTTCTGACGGTGACAGATGAACACTGATGTGCATTTCCTTGACATTCTCCGTATCCCCCATGTTGGCGACCTCAGTTTCGTCCAGGTTAGACTCAGGCCTATTCTCAAAGTCCTCAACCTCTTTAATGACCTCTTCTGGTATATTATCCTCTTCTGAGTCTATATCAGTTTGTTGCGTTATCTCGTCGCATGTCACATTCATCGGTTCATCAATATAAGTAATAGTAAAGTTGTGTAAATAAAGTAAATGATAGAGAAAATAATAAGAGCGAGATTTATAAGAAACTAAAATACTTTGATAAATTCCATAATTATTTAGTACATCAGAGCTCTTTTCGAAATTTAAAGAAAATACGAAAAGGAAATCAACTAGCAAAAAAGTAAAAGATAATGCATAGTGCTTTGTTCAACCTTGCTACCCTGAAGCTTTTCGGCCCTTGGTAGTTCTGACGAACCAGTTGTTGAGATGCTCTCCTCGGTTCATAGCTTGTATGGAAGGGCCTTCCTTCCCTTCCTCCTCAAAATTGACATGACAGCCCATATCGTCTTCTTCCAAGAATAGATTCTTCATCGCCGCCAATGTTTCTTCTTTCTTTGACTTATATAAGATGTCTGCCAGTTGGAAAGTCTTATCTAGGCGGGTTATCGGGTGCTCCAGCGGATACTAAGGGCCGCGCCATGGTGGTGACCAGTTCCTGAATTCTTACTAAGTATATCCATACCCTAAGCCGAAGGTGGTGCCATGCTTCTTCAGTTTGATAGGCTTGGTAATTCCCTGGAGGTTTTTGTCGAGCCTTTTGCCAGGTTCATAACCGCTCTAATTTAGTATAATTTCTATCTTGTTATCCCACCACTTATCTTTATCCACAGCGTTGACTTGCTCGATGTGATGGTAGGTTTCCCCACCTAACTTCCTTCTTCCTCCAATCGCTGGGATGGTCTGGCGACTGTATATGGGGTTAATACTGTTGTCGTGAATGATCACCTCTTGGTAATTCCACTCGAACTTCACTTCTTGGTGCAGGGTTGATGCTACAGCTCCAGCGGCGTGGATCTAAGGCCGTCCCAGTAGTAAGTTGTAAGATACTGAGATGTCTATCACTTGAAAATCGACATCAAACCAAGTTGGTCCTATTTGCAGACATAAACTGATCTCCCCAATAATGGACCTTTGGGAACCATCAAAAGCTTTAAAGTTGATTGCCCTATCCTTGATTTCATGTAGACTCTTCCCCAATGTTCTGAGGGTCACTAATGGACAAATATTGAGGCTGGACCCTCCATCAATCAAAGTCCTGGTGATGAAATAGTCTTCACACTGCACAGTGATGTGCAACGCTTTGTTGTGGCTTAAACTTTCAGGGGGCAACTCATCCTCATGGAAAGTGATTTTATGACTCTCCAATATCTGCCCGACCATGTTTTCCATCTATCCTCTAGTTATGTTACTGGGTACAAATGCCTCACTTAGTATCTCCATCAGGGCATTCTTATATGTCTCAGAGTTTTGCAGCAGAGCTAAGATGGAGATTTGCGCTGGTGTTTTATTTAGTTGACAAATGAGTATTCTTTTGCCTGTATCTTCCACCAGAGATCATTGGGCCCAGTTTCAATAGGCTGCCCTGAGGCTTACTTACTTGATTCAACTAAGTGCTCTGAAGTATAAATTCTACCGGTCCTGGTCATACCTTGTGCTGCAATTGCTTCTCCAGACCTAGTTTTCCCCTTCCTTCTCGCCTCGGCGATGTAATCGCAAGGAATGGCCTGTGTATGGAACAGTGTTGTGGCTGACATTGCTACAGGAATGGGCACCCTTGTTTTGGGATGTAACCAACAACTTCAAATGGTACAGGTACCTTTCGAGACCCAAACTCTACCTCAATTGACTCTGCGGTCTTTGCGAATGACGGTGTTCCAAACTCGAGAGGTATGGACATATTTACTTCAGCACCCCAAGAGGGCTGGATCTGGACTACAATTGGGTTCAGTGAGACTGTTGGTTTCTTGGGCTCGTCACCTTCGGCAATTAATCCAATCGACCCTTTAGGGTACCAATCATCTTCTACCTCGATCAAGTGCACACCCCCACCCTTATGATCAGGCAAGGAATTGTTGCGAACATTAGGAGCAAGCTCCTTTGCCACGATGATTTTGTTGTCAATTAGAGCCTGGATTTTATCCTTCAAAGATCGACATTCATCAATAGTATGCCCTTTCTTGTCTGAATGGTATGCACAGGTTTTGTTTTGATTGAGCATAGAGAAGGATTTTCTAGAGTTATGGAAGGGATTAGGGTGACGTAACCGACAGCTTTGAGCCTTTCGTATAGCTGGTCGATTGGCTCGGCGATGGCGGTGTATTGCTTGGGAGGTCTATGGTCAAAGTTAGCACGTGTCCTGGGGAAGTTTTGGCGGGTGTGAGGTGATTGGTAGTGAGAAAGCTGAGCATTGTAGGCTTGGTAGACAGGTGCGGGCTGGGAATATCTTGGTGAGGTAGGTTGATATGGGGGGAACGGAGATGATTGGTAAGTAGGTGATGGAATTTGGTAGCATGGCGGAGGTGCATGGTAATTAGGTATAGGTTGATATGTGAGAGGAGGTACCGGGTAAGCTTGGTATTTTACTAGGGATTTCGTTCTCTGTGCAACCATCACGGCACTTACGTCCCTTTTCTTGGACGTGCCACCAGACTGTAGGGCTTTGTTGGTAGCCTGCAGTGCCTCAAAATTAGTAACCATACCGCTTCTAATTCCTTCCTCAATCCTTTCTCCTAGCTTGATGATGTCGGATCATTTCTTGCCCTCTATCAGCATCAACCTCTCATAATACTGTAGATCCTGAACTTAGATGAAAAACCTGTTCATCTGTTCTTCTTCCAAGGCCGGCCTGACATTTGCAGCCTCTGATCTCCAACGAGTAGCATACTCACGGAATGTCTCTGTAGGTTTCTTCTTCAAATTCTGGATATAGAAGACATCTGGCGCATTTTCTGTATTGAATCTGAACTTGTCCATGAAATTGGATGCCATCCCTACCCAGCTTGTCCACTTCTTGGGATCTTGGCTAATGCACCAAGAGAGAGCATCACCTTTCAAACTTCTCATGAAGAGCTTCATGCGAATCTTTTCATCTCTTCCGACACAAACCAGTTTATCACAGTATGTCCTCAAATGGACTCTAGGATCTCCTGAGCCATCAAACATTTCGAACTTAGGAGATTTGTACCCCTCGAGAAGTTCGACGTCTGGCTGAATGCAAAGGTCCTCATAATTCAACCCCTCAATACCTTTGTTTCCTTCAACACCCTGGACTCGGCTAGTCAATTTCTTGAGCTCTACGGGCAGATTCTTGATGAGGGAGTCTTTGTCATCAGACTTCGGTGTGCTTGAAATGGGTTGAGTGTATTGTGTCATGGTTTCCACATAGATGTGAGTGTGGTGGGGATGAACATATAGCAGTTCGAGAATGAGGAGCAGGGTGTTGTTTGAAGTGTGACAAATGTTGCAATTTTGATGGGGAGCGGGTTGTTTCTGTGGTTTCGGGACGTTCTATGGAGGTATAGGATTTTGAGCATTGGGAAAGTTGACGTCTGGGGTAGTGAGGGAGAATGACAAGCTTGCCAAGTTCTGAACTTGGTCCAGTTATTCTTGAAATTTCAGTAACTTCTGTTCGAGCTAGACGACACTTTCTTTGGACACCTGAATACCCTGAGGAACCTCTACCCTTTCAACTGAGTTCTCCTTCCTGACGTTGCTCAAGTCTTCCATTTTTGCCTTGTTCTTGTGTCTGATTGGACTCGGAGAAGGAGGAGGTGGAGGGCCCTTAGATCTTGTGGAGTAGGATGATGATGCCAGAGTGCACGAACTAACCTTTTAGGGAGGGAAATAAAACAAAATAAAAACAAAAAAGGTAATAAGTTAGTACGTATATGAGAAAATGTTGCAATATTTAAACACATAGTATAAAATATAACTAGTGTCCTAAGTTGGGTGCCTCGTTGTGCCCGAGGTAGGCCTAGATACAAGTTGATTTGGAGAACATATAAAGCTAAATGCCTCATTTTATTGATAAAAATAAGACGAATCCCAAAACGACACTAAAATTGCATAAAGTAAAATGTCACTAATGGCCATTGGCCTTATTACATTTTAAAGAGAAAAGAAAAGACTCCTAACTACTTGGTCCCAGAAGGACCTTCCCCAGACTCGGCATCTTTAGCTCCATCGAACAGCTTTAGCAGCTCACGCAGCCCTAGCAGCAGATAATCCCTAGCCAAATGTCCTCCTTCATTTCCCTTAGCATTTTGGCAATTCTCGATCCTCTAGATGAATTTCCCCTCCAGCTCTACCAAACCTCGCTCCAAATACCCTAGTCGCTTGTTGGCACTGATGGCCATATCCTTCCACTCCTCGATCAACTTTTGATTTGCTTCTTGAATTTCTCGATGTTCACTCTCGCACTCCCTGATCCTCTTGCGCAGTTGGTTGTATTTAAACTGGATTTCAGCCCTCTCGTCGACGGCCCTGTGACCTCGAATAGATCCAGGTTGTCCTAACCCAGCATGATCTTCTTCTAGCCAACCTGGATTATATGGGGTGTAACCGGTATAATATCTATCAGGCTCTATGGAATCCTTTTCCTAGGATGATCCTGCTATTCCACATGTGTTGATCTTGACATTTGTACGAACTATCGTCGTCTTAGAAATTGACCCTGAAATGACTCACCTTTTTAACCTTTGGTATGACCTGCTTCCTCCCTGCCTGCCTCATGACTCGGAGAGGGACATAGGGATATGTTCCTCTCAGACAATGAGTATAAGGAATGGAGCGTCCCGAGAGCGGGTGATGAACTCTCTAGTGGGGAACCATTCGAACATCCACTGTACCTTGTCTTCTTTCAGATTTTCAAACAGCTCTACCTATCCTCGAGCGTCTCTCAGCTTAGCAAACATGTTGGTCATATAGTTCATTATCTTGGGATGGTGAAAGGATATATGATTGTTCCACGACCTTCGTAGAAGCTCCTGACGGTATCCTTTAAAGATGTTCTATAAGCCTGAGTTGGAGTAGTAAGTTGCAATCCTGGAAGTGACTGGCCACTTGTTGACAGTTCCCCAAGGCTCGGTAGATCTCAGCAACAATCATGGGCACTATGCTTCCAATCCCTTCCATTAATGTCTTGGTGACCATGGCTAGTCTGGTATGGATCGTAGCCTTCTTCATAGGGAACACTATCATTACCAAAAAGCAGAACATAAAGACAAAGACCCTCCTATTGATATGCCCCAATGCTGTGAGGGCGAATTCGTCTAGGTAGGTGCGGTAGGACTTGCTATGGCCGTACCTCTCGTATAGATAGTCGAAAAGAATATAGGAATCCTTCAAGAAGGTCAAGTCTGTGTTCTTCTTCAGCCTCATCATCTTGAGAAAACCCCTACCCTTGCAATTTTATGGCATGAGCAAACCCGGAGTCTCCCAAAGAATACCAGCTAACCCTTCTATTTCTTCGAGCAAAGGTGTCATTTCAACATCCCCAAAGCGAAACACTGATCTATCACTATCCCAGAATAAGGTCGCAGCCTCTATGATTTTGTTGTCAGGCTGGATTTCCAAAAGAGAAGGCAAATTCCCCAAATATTTGCGGACGAGAGTTTGGTCACTGGAATGAAGGTCTTCCCACCAGCTTAGCAACCTTGGGTGAATGTTGGTTACCATGCTGAATCTGGGGATTTCATGCCTTATTTTCTGCTAAACAAAGTGTTATTCCCTTACCTCCACCGAACTCGACTATTTAAACCAATAATTAGCATGATGGCATTTAGTTCTCCAAATAAATGCACAGAATATGGTGTTGTTCGTTTGGGTTCCAAGGGAACCCAGTGGACTTTGGACAAGGTTATCTTAAGGAGTCATTATGTGGAAAACATAACTAACTCGGCTAGGTTTGATCATGATGCATGCACAATTAAATAGAATAAGGTTTCTATGGGGTATTAGACCGGTACCCTTGAGCAGACAACTCAAGAGGAAAAGGCACGGAACCGTCGAATGCACCGCTGATAGATTGGTTTTACAGCAAATATGCCTTTGCCAAATTTAGGGGGGTAATAATAATAGAAGAGCGTGATAACTCATTATAAGCGTTGCTATGGTATTTGTTTGGCACGAGTGGAATATGATCTTGAAGATGCAATTACAAAGATGAAACAAATTGTTACGTATTTTCACGTTCATAATGATTACAATGATTGCTCAAAAAACTACAACAGTATTGAAAGAAAGTAGTAAATGAAAGCGTTTAAGAAAAAAGAAACAAAAAAGTCAAGTCAGTTTTGAATAAAGACATTAAATAAAGTAGTAAAGAAGCAATAAAGTCACATATAACATGAAGTGGTAAAAGCCTAAAGAAAATCCCCAGCACAGTCGCCATGCTGTCGACACCCCCTTTTCCTCGCGAAACTGGGTTTACGACATTTGGGAAGACAACTCTATTCTCATTTGGGATTTGGGCTTTTGATTTGAAGAGTCTCCACCTAATGATTAAGTGCATTAGGACACTAAGGGTTTTGAGTTGGAAAACCAGAGTTCGGGTAAGGGCTAGAAATTATCTCGAAGGGAAGGTGTTAGGCGCCTCTTAAGATCTACTAGTGTGGTTCCCGGCCATGCTATGTTGTGACTTTAAATGCAAACGAGCATACAAATAATTCCATATAAAGATCGCAAGTAGGTGTGTATAATAGTTGACAAGCATGTTTGACATTAAGATGTTGGTGCTCTCATAATTTGTTTAAGAAAAATGTCCAAGTGCAGAAATTTAAACAAAGAAATGAATAAACGGAAATTTTGAAAAGAAGGGAATTGTGCAGTAAAAAGGAGGAAAGAATTTTGTTGATAAAATAATAATAAAGTTACATAAGGAAAAGGGGTCCTAGGTTTGTGAAACACATGGATCATCCACACAACACTGGTAGCCAATCGTACGCATGGTGTTATCACGTGATCATCACCTCCATGTCTACCCTTCCCACCCCGTTAAGGTGTTAAGTGCAAATTGGTATCGTCGCCTACAACATGCTATTACCCGTCCCACCTATCAGTCCCGGAGGCAGTTGGGAGTACTAATCCTAAAGGGGAGGGAGCTTCGCTTTTCAGAGTTTAAAAGGATAAAAATCTAGGGCAACAGTCAAACACATAATGCAGTTAAAGGGGAACTAGTAGCAACTAAGGGCTCAAACAGGCCTCCTCATTTTAAGAAACAAATTGTTTAGCATGTCTTACACATACTAATTTGGTCTAAATTAAATTAAGGCATATGATAGGTTGATTTACCACATATTTCACAGATAGGGAGTCCAAATTAGCCCTGCTTAGAAGTAGTTGTCGAAAATTGACATAGTTAATTAATTACTTAACTATTTGCCTATGTGTTAAACGGGACCTATAGGCATGATATCTATTAATGGAGGAATAAACTGATTGCAAAAAAAAGAATTGTTTGTTGCAAGCTCTGCGAGTGTTAAACAAATTACTACTGATTTTAAACTTAGGAGCGAATGGGCGATCGAGATTTAGTTGATAGCTCCTATAGGCTTGCTATCTAGGCGTTATTGATTTTATCGCTGTTATTGTCATGCAGAGATCCTATGGGCAAGTCATCTATATGAAATTGGTTATTTTAACTCCCATAAGCAGATTTGCCTAGTGACAGATGCATATGCAGAATGCAGGAAATCCTATAGGCACATTATCTATATGATATGCAGAGTTTCAGCAATGATTTATGGGCATGATATTTATACGAAGTGCAGAAAACCTATGAGCATGGTATCTATGTGAGATGCAGAGGTTTGAAAGTAGTAAGTCCTACAAACATGGTATCTTGAGATGCTGAATTTTGAAAGTAATAATTCATAAAACATGGTATGTGCATGAGATGCTGAATTTTGAAAGTAATGCTTCCTAAAACATGGTATCTACATGAGGTGCTGAATTTTGAAAGTAAATATTTCCTAAAACATGGTATCTACCCCTTTGCGTGCATTCGATCCCATCCCTTTCACTATACACCCCAGTAGTTATTACAAAATTGATTATAGACCAAATACATCGGAGGAAAGAATAAAAATTATATCAGTGATTACATCTACATCTAATCAGCCTAATCCAGACTCGGAGTCTAATAATATAAGATAAACAAACTTCCAGGATCGGATTTTCCAAAGCCTTTCTCTTATTTGGGATGTGTCAAAGTTCTAAGGAATTTCAAGAGTTCCAGGCAATGTTTACACCCCAAATATCATTGTAGAATCAGATTATAGTGTAGTATGGAAAGGCTATCCTTCAAATGTCCAAATTCAGAGGGAACTCAACGTCCCAAGGGAAGGCTCATAGGAGGGGGCAGAACTTAGAGACTAAGAGTAAGTGTAAGTGCAATAAAAGGGAATTAAGGGGAGGCCAGGGCAGGCTGGTGGTCATGCCCAGCAATTAGGATGCTGGCACACCCCTGACCAGCCTGTCAGCCTTAGAATTTGGGAGTTAAGACCTTGTTGAAGGTCAGGTTCAGCCCTGGGAAGCAATTGGGATGCTTCCAGGCCATACCTTAACTCAACACACATAGGGGAATGAGGTATGGGAGCAATTATTTATACTAGCAGCAAGAAACAAACAAAGAGTAGGCAAAAGCATGTAGGTACTTCAAAATTAACTTTGCAAAGAGTTGAAAGCGTACATGGATACAAAGACTATAAATAAACACATTAGAATGATACTGAAATTAATTTTAGGACATACCATTTCAAAGGAGCAAGTAAGGAGAAATAGTAGCCTTATGGAAGCCAAAGTGCAGTCAAGAAGCAAGAGTATAAGTTTATAAGAGAGTTATGATTTCTGTGTGCTTAATCCTGTGTGGAGGATTATTCAATCATGTATTTGTAGTGCAGAAAGGAAACAAAAATAGGTAAGAAAATAGTTTGAGAATCACCCACACAAGGTTTCCCTTTAATTAAGGGATTCTGATTTCAAACGGGCAAAGTAAATAAGGAAAGAGGTCAACTAAACATTTTTCAAAGTAGTGCAAGAAGGGGTAAATACATAATAGTTATTTCAGGGAAGGGTTTTGATAGTACACGGTTGTGCAAACTAAGGAAAAAAACCCAATTGACAGCCAAGCAATCATGAGTCCAAAATTTTGTATGAATGAACCAAGTCAGAAAAAGGTAAAGAGATGCTTTACTTAAGAAGAATCAGCAACAATTAACTAATCCCAAAAAAAGATTCTGATTCGAACATGAGTTGGAAAAGCTTTTTGAAGAAAGATTTTAACACACATATAAAAGGGATTGTCATGCTAATAAGAAGAGTCTAGTATAGAAGAATTCAGAGTCATACACAAAACGGGTTCGAATTCAATACATAGATCCAATGTGATTTTGAGAGAATCCAGGGCTCAAATAGAATCCTAGTCCAAACACACAAGACCAAACTCTCCCAAAAACCCCAAATCCTACGGTTTTCGATTTGAATCAGATGCAAAGAAGACAAAATGAGGAAACAGGCAAATACAGTAGAAAGTTCAAAGTAACCAGAGTAAGGAAATTAATTTGAGACATAATGAGAGCAAAAGAAATAGTAGGGGAAAACATGTTTAAGCAGGAATTCTAGAGGAATCTTAAAAAGGTAAAAATAATAAGAACACTTAATGAACGCGGTAGGAAAATACAGTAGGCGAAGCATATCAATTCATAGTGGAAGGCAAATAGCAGAACATAGTGGGAAAGCATGTGAAGACATAGCATAGAAACATGGTAGAAGGAAAAACAAAATATAGCAAACATAGTAGATGAACATGTGTAAAAAGGAAAATATAAGAACATAGTAGAGACACACATACACAGAGAAAGGGAAAAGAAAAGTCGAAATAACACTTAAGTATTTTTTTCAGAAACCCTAAATCGGAAAGAAGTGACTTTGAAAGTAAAATTTTTAAAGAAAAGTTGGGGAAATCTTTTGAGAACTCAAAAATAGAGCATGAATACACGTAGATCTAAAGAGAATCGGTGAAAAACCTCGAACAGCTAGGGTTTCAGATGAACTCTAGAATGATAAAGGCTTGGAAAAGGTCCGATCTAAGTCGGATAAGGCTGGAAACAGGCTCAGGAGGCCAAGATATGACGGAGCCAGGCCGGAGATGGCCTGAAACCTCAAGTCGGCGGAGGTCTGAGTGGAGACCTTTGAAGTCTAGCCTCAAACCTTCGAGTACCATGCACATAGGAGAGATAGTAGGTGAGTATGAGGGTTCCATGGCCAAAGAAGCCATGGAAACCAGCGAGAATCGAAGGGATTAGGGTTAGTTTGGGTGGCGGTGACTAGGGTTTACAGAGAGAATGAGAGAGGAGAAGGATTGGGTGTTTGGTAAATTAAAAAAGGAAAGGTAGGGTGTGAGCCATTGATCTTTTAGATCAACGACTATGATTAAAATAAAGGCCTGGTCGGGTAATTTAAACGGGTTAGGGGTTGGGTTGGACTGGTCCAGAATTGGGCCTGGAATGGGGTCAATTAAGGGGATTAATGTGGCTATAATTGAAATGCAGATGGGCTATATATTAAATATCTAATTTTCCCTTTTTAATTTAATTAAAATGGTTAAAAACAAATTAAAAGCACTAAACTAATTAATAATATATGAACGTTAATTTAAAAATACTAGGAATAATTTTATAATTGTAAAATACTATTAATCGTAATATAGCATATAATTACAATTTTATGCAATTTAGCTTTAAAATTATCAAATAAATTTATAAAAATATGCTAAAATCACCTTAATTATATTGTGGCGTAAATATAAGGATTGAAATAAATTACTCACTAAATGATAGCTTTGGGAATAAATATTAAATTTTTGTACTGCTAAAATAAATAATAAAAATAATTTTAAAAAGCTTTAAAAATTAGGAAAAAATATCAAAATTCTTGGGCATACTTATATATGCATGTGCATGCTATTTTGAGAATATTTTGAGTATAAAATAGGTAGGGAAAAATTGGATATCAACAAGTACCTGGGATTGCCAAGTACTAGGCCAACCAAGGACGAACTTCCTCACCCATCCCTAACTTGGCCAGATATAGAGACTCATATTCATCCCGGAACCCCAAATAATCATTCAGAGAATTTCCATCAAACAACACCGTTTTGTCTCTAATTTTGTTCACCTTAGTATCCTTGACGATGTGGGCCACGTTAGAGTAGAACTCCCTGACCATGTGCTCATTTGCATAGATGCACGTCTCATGAAAAACTCCCAACCTTTTCTAGTTCTGAACTCCCTCTGCACATTAGGGTTGTGGGGTAAGAGGTCATTGTCAATAAAGCTCCTCTCCGGTATCTATTTCCTCACCGGCCACCACTCTCTAAACTTGTGGTAAGCCATTTGGCTCACGAATTGATCTTCCCACTCCTCAGCTTTCCTAGTTCGTGAAATTCCTCCAATCTGAGGCTCACCTCCCTCATCTCTGCCTGCACAATCCCCAGATAATGAAGCTGTGGGGGAGGTGGAGTAGTTCCCACTACCGGCTGTAGACTCGTCAGATGAATCCAAAACTATATTTACTAGTCTTTTAATTGAGGGTGATGGTGGAGGGGTATCATCTAGGTGGAGGGGGTTGGTTATGTGAGTTGGGACTGAAACTGAGGAGATGTCCTTGGAAGGCACATACTCACTCCCCGAGGAATGAGAAGCAGCCTTATCAACATCTCTTATCAGTTTTTGGGTCTTTTTAATGTTCTCCCGCGCATGGGGAGTGAGTTTTGCTATTCTTTTGCCTTTACCCCCTCGGGAGGAACCACCTCTCCCGGGTTGTTGTGATCCCTTGATGCCTCTTTGTCTGACCATTATCTACAAAGACAAGCATCTAACACTGTTAGTTTAAGCACAGGCAGTGAAACGGGTGAATGAAATAGATTGCATACATAATTGCAGTACACAGTTGCAGAACATTACACCACGATCCGCACAAACAGGAGTGCGGCCGCGTTGGGGCACCGCAGACCACGTAAAAGCGACTGCGGTCCGCGCTAGGCAAAGGCCAAAAATCACAACTCTCTAAATCTCCCACTGCGGTCCGCACAAAAATGGGGCTGCGGCCGCGGTGGTCCAGCGCGGACCGCTCAAAAGTGCAATGCGGCCGCGCTGGAAGAAATTAACTTGCAATCAAAATAGCACCGCGGTCCGCACTGTAGAGGAATGCAGACCGCGTCAGGGCAGCGCGGTCGCGCAAAGGCGACCGCGGTCCGCGCTAAGCTTAGGTTTACGGGCACTAAGTTAGGGTTTCATTTTTGCCATTCTTGTTCAAGTTTTTACTCTTACTTTGTCCCTACTCAGTTCACCCATTGATTAAGCACATTCAACACATAACCTAGGTTTTAAACTATCCTAAACTAACAATTACATGAAAAAGAAGAAGCTAAAACTACCGGGCAAACCATTAAAATGATAATATGAAATTAATTAAACAAAAATGCATGAAATGTTACCAGGTTTGTGAAGATTGAATGCAATTAGTCCAAGCAAGCAAGAGTTATGGTCTCAGAAATGGATGAACAGTAGTTCTAGGGCTCAGAGTTTTCAAAAATTTAAAAGGGTATAGTGGGACCCTTGGGCCCTATTTATAGAAAAACTGTGGGGCCCATACTCACCTACCAGCGTAGCCGCGCAAAATGGACCGCAGAGCGTGCTGGATTTCATCAAATGAAGTTTTAGTAGGCCACCTTCGTGCGACCGCATAAAAGCATACCGCGGTCGCGAAGGTCCACCGTGGACCGCACAAATTGGACTGCGATCGCGGTGGAAAACTTCAGAGAGCATTATATTTGGATCATGCCAGCACGGACCGCACAGAAGTGTACCGCTGCCACACTAGCAAACTTCAATGACTTTTCAATTTGTTCCAACTTGTTTTGCACTGCATCAACACAATCCCTGCAATATCTCAACACCAATTAGCTAAAAATCTTAAACTACAAAGAAAATCAAAGAAAAAGATAAAAAAAAAAGACATGGGTTGCCTCCCAAGAAGCGCCTGATTTAAAGTCGCGGCATGACGCGGGTTACCAACACATCATTTTAAATGTACCATAGCCACCACGTGGCTATTATCAATCTTCCCAAGATAATTCTTCATACGATGTCCATTGACTCGGAATATGTCACCATTATTGTTCCTTAGATCATGATCACCAAATGGGGTCACGAACACAACTTCAAATGGCTCACTCCACTTTGATTTGAGCTTTCCTGGAAACAGACGTAATCGGGTGTTGAAAAGAAGAGTCATATAACCAACTTTGAATTCCTTTCCCGGAGCATATTTGTCGTGAAAATACTTCATCTTGTCCTTATACAAGGACGAGCTGGAAAAGGCATGAAATCTAAACTCATCAAGCTCATTAAGTTCCTCAACATGGAGATTCGCAGCAACATCCCATTCCAAGTTCAACTTCATCAAGGCCCACATAGCCTTGTATTCCAATTCGACCGGAGGATGGCAAGCTTTTCCAAATACCAACCGGTATAGGGACATACCAATGGGGTCTTATAAGCCATCAGGTACGCCCATAAAGCGTCATTCAACTTTTTTGACCAATCGGTCCTATTAGCATTGACCGTCTTGGACAAGATACTCTTTATTTCTCGGTTGGAGACTTCCACTGGACCACTAGCTTGAGGGTGATAAGGGGTAGTCACTTTGTGATTTAATCCATACTTGGAAAGCAATGAGTCGAAAGCCTTGTTGCAAAAGTGAGACCCCCCATCACTAATGATAGAACGAGGGGTGCCAAACCTTGTGAAAATACTCTTTTTAAGAATGCCACAACACTGCGGGCTTCATTGTTGGGTAAAGGCACAGCTCTAACCCACTTTGAGACATAGTCCACCGCCACGGGAATATAAGTGTTCCCACAAGAGCTCACGAAAGGACCCATCAAATTGATGCCCCAAACATCAAAAATATCCACCTCGAGAATCGTATTGAGAGGCATCTCATCATTTTTTGAAATTCCGCCGGCTCTTTAGCACGCATCACATCTCTTTACCAAATCACTAGCAACGTCACTTGCATCACACATTAGTACAAAGGGCAAAATCCAATTAGGTGCGGTGATGTTAGGATTTGTGGTCAACTTGTGCTTTAAAAGTTCAAAGGCCTACATGCATTTTTCATCAAAAATAAACGTGGCATTTCTCTAGCAACTTACAAAGTGGATTCACAACCTTCGAGAAATCTTTGATAAACCGCCGGTAGAACCTAGCATGCCCGAGAAAACTCCTCACCCCTTTGACAGATGTGGGGGAGGGAGACTTGAAATCACCTCGATCTTAGCCTTGTCTACCTTAATCCCATGCTTAGAAATCTTGTGACCCAACACTATACCTTCTTCAACCATAAAATGGCATTTTTCCCAATTGAGAACAAGGTTAGTTTCTTCACATCGAGCGAAGACTCTGTCCAAATTTACCAAGCATTCTTCAAAGGAGTCACCAACCACAGTAAAGTCATCCATGAAGACCTCCAATATGTCTTCCACCATGTTAGTGAAAATAGCCATCATGCAACGTTGGAAGGTCGCCGGAGTATTGCACAACCCAAATGGTATCCGAGAGAAAGAAAACGTACCATAGGGGCATGTAAAAGTGGTCTTCTCTTGGTGCTCCCGGGAAATTAAGATTTTATTGTAGCCCGAGTACCCATCCAAAAAGCAATAGAAAGCTCGCCGTGCAAGGCGATCAAGCATTTGATTGAGGAATGACAAGGGGAAATGATCCTTGCGGGTCACCTTGTTGAGTTACCGGTAGTCCATACCAACTCTCCACCCGGTAATGGTCTTAGTGGGAATAAGTTCATTGTTGTCATTTGTCACTACCGTCATCCCTCCTTTCTTTGGCACACATTGGACCGGAGAGGTCCATGAGCTATCGGATATTGGATAAACCACAATTGCATCAAGCCACTTGATAACCTCTTTCTTTACCACTTCTTGTATCGCCTCATTTAGTCTTCTTTGATGTTCAAGTGAAGGCCTTGCATCCTCCTCCAAGATGATTTTATGCATGCAAAATGCGGGGCTTATCCCCCAAATATCCTCTAGAGTCCATCCTATTGCCCTTTTTTGCCTTTTAAGCACCTCCAAAGTGGCCTCAACCTGCAAGTTAGTAAGGCAAGAAGAAAGAATAACTGGAAGAGTTGAATTAGAGCCCAAAAATTCATACCTTAGGTGTGGTGGAAGCGGCTTCAACTCCAACACCGGTAGCTCCTCAATAGATGGCTTAGTTGTTGGGGTTTTGCGGTTTTCAAGATCCAAAGATAACTTCCTAGGCTCATATGAATATGAACCCATACCATGCAATGGATTCGCCACTCCACTCTACTAGCATCATCATCGACATCCATGTTAAGAATCATGGCCTCAAGAGGATCTTCAGCATTTATCATGGAACTTGTGTCATCCAGTATCACAGCTGTGAAAATGTCCACAAATGAATACACCTTGTTGCTATTGGGTTGTCTCATTGATTTGCAAACATGGAATACCACCTTCTCATCTGCCACTCGGAATGTCAAGTCAACCTCTTCAATATCAACCAAGGCCTTCCCCGTAGCAAGGAAAGGTCTCCCAAGAATAATTGGCACTTCAAAGTCCACCTCACAATCCAATATGACAAAGTCAGCGGCAATATGAATTTATCAACACGGACAAAAATATCATCAATTATGCCCAAGGGTCGCTTCATTGATCGGTCCGCCATTTGAAGCCTCATTGAGGTTGGCCTAGGTTGCCTGATTCCCAAAGTTTTGAAGACCGAATAAGGCATCAAATTTATGCTAGCCCCCAAGTCACAAAGGGCCTTGGCAAAATCTGCACTATCGATAGTACAAGGGATAGTAAAAGCTCCGGGGTCCTCAAGTTGCGAGGCCATAGAATGCACGATAACACTGAGTCATCTTAATTGTTTCGGACTCCACTGACCTCTTATTTGTTACCAAATCTATCATAAACTTCGCATACCCCAGCATTTGCTCAAGTGCCTCAACCAAAGGCACATTGACTGTAAGGCTTTTCATCATCTCTATGAACTTTTTGAATTGATTGTCACTCTTTTGCTTTGTTAACCGTTGAGGATAAGGTGGAGGTGGTCTAGGCAAAGGTGCCTTGGCTTTGGGCACCACCGGCTCTGGTATATCAATAATGTGTTCCCTAGACGGGTTCACGACTTCTTGTATTTCCACCTCGGCCTCATAAATATCTATCCTCACCTCATTGTTCACATTTGTCTCAACCACATCTTCAACACTCAAAGGACCCATGTCTTCTTGGAATCCAACATTATCATTCACAACTTGATTTTCATTCGAGGCATGCACATCACCGCCTCTCCCACTTCTTGTTGTAACCACCATCACATGACTATTACCTCCCTTCGGGTTCACTACCGTATCACATTGTAGAGCACCCTTAGGTCGAGTATTCAATGATTGAGAGATTTGGCCTAGTTGCACCTCCAAATTCCGAATAGAGGTATTATGGGAAGCCAATTGAGCATCGGAGTCTTGGTTCTTCTTCATCATTTGTTCGAACATCATTTCTTTTCTCCCCATGTCACTACCCGAAGAACTATACCCTTGAGATTGAAAGGGAGGTGGATTGTCCGGTTGTTGGTACATGGGGGGCCTTTGAAAGCCTTTCCCCCGGTTGCCTTGATTTCCGCTATTATTCCACCCTCCTTGATTGTTGTTGTTGTTGCTCCAATTATTATTGTTCTTGTTCCAATTTCCTTGATTGTTACCTTGGTTACCCCAATTGTTGTTTTGATTGTTGTTGTTCTAATTGCCACCACCTTGTTGTTAGTTGTTATTATTCCAATTACCGCCGCCTTGTTGATTTTCCCAATTTCCTTGGGGACGCCATTGTTGATTCCCTTGATTTCCTCTATTCCCTTAGTAGTTATTAACATATTGACATTCGTCGCTTTAATCATCATAGCACGCATTCGATGACCACCACCATCATTGTTGTTGTCAAATTGCTTACAATTACCTTGAGGTGGTTGTTTCCCTCTTTGCCTCCTTTTCAACATAGAAACACCTTCTATTGCATTGACTTGGCGCGGGTTTTGGACTTGTTGCAATTGCGCCTTCTCCAATTGATTCATAGTTATCGTAACCTCGGCAATAGCTTGGCCATGGTCGTGCGATTCCTTGTGCAAATGGGTGACCGTGGGATCACCTTGTGGCACATTTGCTCGGATTTGCCATGCCGAAGAGGTGTCGGCCATTTCATCAAGTACATCACATGCCTCTTGGTAAGAAAGTTTCATGAAGTTCCCTCAGGATAATTGGTTCACAATGCATTGATTCGTGATGTTGATGCCCCGATAAAAAGTTTGTGGTATCATTGCCTCGGTCATGTCGTTATTAGGGCACTCCTTCACCATTATTCTATATCTTTTTCATATCTCGTGCAAAGGTTCCGTTGGCTCTTGCCTGAATGCTAGGATTTCATCATAAAGAGCCTCCATATGACTTGGAGAAAAGAACTTGGAAATAAATTTGTCCGCCAATTCATCCCATGTGGCGATAGAATGATTGGGGAGTCTTTATAACCAATCCAACGCTTTACCCTAAAGAGAGAACGGGAAAAGCCTCAACCTCAACGCATCCTCGGATACGTTTGTTTGCTTGCTACCCTAGCATGTATCAACGAACCACTTCAATTGCTTGTAAGCATTTTGGTCGGAGGGGCCCCTAAAATACCCTCTTTGCTCGAGCAAGGTCAATACGACATTTGTAATTTGAAAGTTCCCCGCTCGGATTTGGGGAGAAACGATGGCACTCGCATATCCTTGATTCGGGAGGACTCTTGGAGCCACTCTTGGCGGTGGCGGATGAGGGTTTGGAATATTGTTGTTGTCATTTGCATTGGCCTAACGGCCTCTACGCGGAGCTTGAGGTAAGGGAAGCTCATCATGATCAAGATCGTCTACCTCCTCCCCGACATTCATATTGCCAAGAGGGTCATTGGCATTAACACCCATTTGTACCTGAGTAATCGACACAAACAAAATTAGTAAACAAGAAGGAAAGAGAAGAAAAATACAAAACTAACTAAACAGATAGTTAACACCGTAAGCTCCCCGGCAACGGCGACACTACACCACGGTAGGAAGAGCGGGTCACAATAGCTTTTACTCGAATAGAAGTCAGAATCAATTTCCTCAAGGAGCTAGTAGTAGAGTTGGATTTTCTGTCTAGTCTAGAGATGTGTTTGTACTCCTAATATCATTTCGAACATTTTTGGTTTTTGATTTTTATAACTACTATTTTGAAACTAATGATTAACACTAAATTATGCTACGAGAATATTGCTAAGTTGTATCTAATGGGAAGAAGGGCACTAGGGTCGTGGCATCACCTAGGTGGCTAAAGACCTCATATTTATTTATCGTAAATATCATACAAAAATTAAATTCCTTTGACTCAGCTCTTCCATAACTATCTCTCTTTCCAACCTTCTTTTCAGATGTAAGCATCGTCTCATGACTAATAAAATACAATTTCGGAACTTGGATTCGTATAAGTGAGATCTACCACACGATCTAGAGTATGAAGAAAGAGTGACAATTCTAAATTCCCTGTAGCCTCCTGCTTATAAGTGTGGTGCACGACACACATATAAATAAGACTCTACTAGACACGACTTGTAGACTCCCTAGGACAGAACTGCTCTGATACCACTTTTGTCACCTTCCAAACTGATGGGCCACGATGGGTACCCGGTACCTTACTCAATGGAGTACCAACGTAACATATCTTTTTTATTACATCATTATATACACATGACATACGAGCCTAATAGGCCAACATGATCCTTTATAAATACAAAACATAGGCCGACCATGCCGTACAATCTTTTATGTATACGACATATGTCTACAAGCCTCTAAGAATACATAAATATCATAAAGGTCGGGACAGAGTCCCGCCTTATCGAACAATATATGTCTAAATCATACTAACCAAACGAGCAACTCCAAAGCAAATGGAGTGTACCAACATCTTCCGCTGAGCTGATAGCCCACTTGGAGGGCTCTCGACCTATCTATCGGGACCTGCGGGCATGAAACGCAGCGTCCCAAGACAAAAGGGACGTCAGTACGAATAATGTACTAAGTATGTAAGGCACATAAATAAATACATAAGAGACATGGATGAAATATAGAATACATGACTCAACCTGTAAGTCTGAATGATTTTATAAATCATAAATTACTTTTAGCGTCATGCATATGTGTATGAATATCATGCCGTGCACAGGTACATGTTTCATAACATCATCAGCCTCTGAGGGCTTCCCATCATATCATCTTGGCCACTGTGTACAAAATCATCAACGTACACCAGCTGATCAGGTGGTGGTGCGTGTATAACGCCATAACCTTTCCCATATATATATATATATATATATATAACGCCGTTTGAATCATATTTCAACCACTGTGGGCAACATCATCATTGTATACCAGCTGATCAGGTGGTGGTGCGTATATAACGCCGTAACCTTTTCCCATATCCCTTATACATGTGTGTGTGTGTATATATATATACGCGTATATAACGCCATCTGGTCATAGGTCAATGCACATGTATAAATGAGTAAAACGCATGAAAAATACGTAATAAACTCGATATTTTCTTTCGGATAAACTTTTCCAACTGTGTAGTATTCTGAGACCCATGAACAGAAGATAATAATAATTCTCATGGGGAATCAAGAATATAGCACCCCTACTATTTCTAGGAATAGAGTATTTATAGAAACTGTGTATTTGCTCGTTCTTCAGTATATTTTGGACCATGCCAAAAGAAAGAAGGGATGCCAAAAGAAAGAAGGGAGAGCCTTAACATACTTGTTTCTGCGAAATTCTTGAACGGAATTTATACTTGGATTTAAAATTGGAACGAAATTCTTGACAAAATAAGATGTAATCAGACGAAATTCTTGACTCTGTTCCAACGTTTTTGTTGGATTTGTGTGGAACTTTGGATGAAATTGCTTTTGGTGAAGCTTTTAATATGCTTCTGATTCAACGTCCTTGAAAATGAAGTCCAATTGCAGATTATATCTTTCTTATTGACTTGCTTCTCTGATTCAACGTCCTTGAAAATGAAGTCCAATTGCAGATTGTATCTTTCTTATTGACTTGCTTCTAAGTTTCAAAATCGATTCCAAAGTCTTATTTGCTAAGACTTATTATGTAATCCATATCTTAGTCATCTTCCAAATTTAGCCATTTGGCAATAATGACTTCCTTAGTCATCTCCCAATGTTGTGGCTTTTTGCCACGTGGGGTGGGATGAGATTTTAATAATTTTTATTCACTTATTAATTAATCGGGTAATGTTCCGTTATCCGATAATTAACCAATTACCTGCATAATTTTAAAAATTATATTAAATTACTTAAAATTCTATTTATTTTAAAAAATACTTTATATATACTTTATATATTGTACTATCATGGTCATATGGTATCTTACATGGTACTAATTCATAATTATTGTATATTATTGCTCGACTCGTATTTTGTTTCAAATTGGCCACTTTCAACTAAACTCGTTTTCTTTAATCTATATACCCCTTTATCCTTCATAACACTTATTTATCGCTTGTTACAAATAGCATAATCCTTATAATCTCCAAATAATCTTTTACTTGGACCGATGTCAATTACCTTACGACAAATTTAACGTACAATACTTATGGGTGCAACATCGTTGTAACTTAATACTGCGAAGCGTGACAACACCGTAATACTGCGGGGCGTAACTCCCAGTATAATGAAACCCTTATTTTTGGCTCTTCGGACATTATAAAAAATGCTTGATAACAAGAAGAAAAGTTTGACCGGAAGTTAGAATATTTTTTGAGTGGATTTTCATAAAATCCTTACGCCTTTAAATAAGGCAAGTCCTAGCTCGGGGGCAGAATTTTTTGATGTAAAATGTGGTATAATACCGCGCTTTATATATTTAAATTATTGTTATGTCAGTTAACCAGAGGACACTTATTAGTGGGCCCAAAAAAAAAGTAAAATACGATATATTATAGCATTTTATATAGAAAAATAACTTTTTTTACACTATACAAACGTGTTTTGAATCCAAAATATTAGAATTTATATTTCGGACTCTAAAAAGTATAGTAAATTGGTAACCGACATGGAAGAAGAAAAAGGAGAAAGGGAAAGACAAAAAAGTTAGAACACGTGTATGTGGGGGCAATTGCATCTATACCCGTTTTTGTGCCACATTTTAACCTATGCCCGCTTTGCAAAAAAAATTGCAAGCGTACCCGCTTTTTCGCATAATTTCAGCACACGGGGCTGAAATAGCAAAGACAATCACACAAAACTTCAGTATTTTAGTAGCCGGGCCTGAAGTTCAGCTCTAGAGCTGAAGTTTTTATTTAGTAACCCGGAAACTTCAGCTCTCTAGAGCTGAAGTTTTTATTTAGTAACCCGGAAACTTCAGCTCTCTAGAGCTGAAGTTTTTATTTAGTAACCCGGAAACTTCAGCTCTCTAGAGCTGAAGTTTTTATTTAGTAACCCGGAAACTTCAGCTCTCTAGAGCTGAAGTTTTTATTTAGTAACCCGGAAACTTCAGCTCTCTAGAGCTGAAGTTTTTATTTAGTAACCCGGAAACTTCAGCTCTCTAGAGCTGAAGTTTTTATTTAGTAACCCGGAAACTTCAGCTCTCTAGAGCTGAAGTTTTTATTTAGTAACCCGGAAACTTCAGCTCTCTAGAGCTGAAGTTTTTATTTAGTAACCCGGAAACTTCAGCTCTCTAGAGCTGAAGTTTTTATTTAGTAACCCGGAAACTTCAGCTCTCTAGAGCTGAAGTTTTTATTTAGTAACCCGGAAACTTCAGCTCTCTAGAGCTGAAGTTTTTATTTAGTAACCCGGAAACTTCAGCTCTCTAGAGCTGAAGTTTTTATTTAGTAACCCGGAAACTTCAGCTCTCTAGAGCTGAAGTTTTTATTTAGTAACCCGGAAACTTCAGCTCTCTAGAGCTGAAGTTTTTATTTAGTAACCCGGAAACTTCAGCTCTCTAGAGCTGAAGTTTTTATTTAGTAACCCGGAAACTTCAGCTCTCTAGAGCTGAAGTTTTTATTTTATAACTGGCAAACTTCAGCTCTAGAGCTGAAGTTTGCCAGTTATAAAATAAAAACTTCAGCTCTAGAGCTGAAGTTTTTGTTTAGTAACCCGGAAACTTCAACTCTAGTTATAAAATAAAAACATTAGCTCTAGAGCTGAAGTTTTTATTTAGTAACCCGGAAACTTCAGCTCTCTAGAGCTGAAGTTTTTCAGTTATAAAGGGAAGCTGACGTTTTTTAAAAAGTGAGTACGGATGCAAAAAAAAAAAGACAAAGCGGCTATAGGTTAAAGGGGGGGCGCCCAAATAGGGCGCCCGTGCAATTTTTACGTGTATGTGACTTCTACCACGTTAACTAAACTATTAGAGAAAAGAAATCAACCACTAATAAAATAGGCCCAAGTGTATATTTCAAACCACATAAGTTTTTGTACTATTTCAAATTGTAGTGTTCGCACTCCTGCACATTTATGTTGTCATCTTCCAAAATTTCAGTTCTGGGATCATGATAGTGCCTAACACCCGCTTGCTAGGAAACTCAACATTAACATAACAATTAAATCATATAACAAATGATAATAATAATAAATTAAAAAAAGATGAGATATCATAAACATATAATAGATATACAATCATTGTTGTTTAAGACTATCCCCAAAATCTGATCACAAGTACACGAGCTATTAATAATACTAAATACAAGTCTGAAATAAAAAACACAATGTTGTTTGGTACAATAAACAATAGATAAAGATAGGAAGGGGACTTCAGAGTCGGCAAACACCAAGCAGCACTGCATCAAGTCTCTTGAAAAAGGGTCCGAGCAATCACCTCTGAACGCCGTTGGCACAAACACTAGGATCTATACAAGAAGTACTGAAGTATAATATTAGTATAACCGACAACATGTACTAATAAGTATTGAGCCTAACTTCGATAAAATAGTGACAAGGCTATGATAAGATACTCACTGTAAACCTGTACGAGTAATAAGCAGAGAAGAAATAATAATGTAGAGGAACAGATAACTATATAATGAACAAAATTAAAGAAGTAGAAAATAGAGAGCCCTAGAATAATATCATATCGCAACCTCACAACACAATACAGTAATGGAGCATACAACCAAGAATAACTACGTACCATCTTTTTCGTTGGGGCGTGCAACCTAATCCAAACTATTAATAACTAAATTATTGCAGTGTGCAATCCGATCCAATATATATGTATAATAATATTGTTGTGGCACAAAACAATATATATAATAATACTATTACGGTGCACAAACCGATCCAATATATTTAGAAAAACTGTTGCGGCGTGCAACCGGATTACGGCGCACAACCAGATCCGATTTATCACTAACAACCAAATATGGAGAATCTCGCAATATATCATAAAAGGAAACTAAAATGCACAATTTTCTAAGGCAATCCGATATAACATAATAGAGTGAAATCAGTTGAAAACCATTTAGAATATCAATTATAATTTTTTTAGATTAAAATTTTATTGTCCAAACGATTTAAAGTACAGAAAGATACTTCAAAAAGATATTTCATGAAACATGTTTTAAACACCTGTTTAATCCTCCTAAAATGTGCTACTCTACCTTTCAACTACCCCTCGTAGAATATGACAAAACAATATCAAGGAAAGAAATACCAAGCTAACTAAAATTTAAAAGGGAGGTGGGGGTGGGAGTGGGGGTGGGGTTTTATGGGTTTAAAAATATTGACTTAGCGCAACGTTTCTCGATAAAACCAACTGTACGTTAACCACCAAGAAGAAAAGACAACTAAATAATAGGTGAGAATTTTCATGTAAACCAAAACGGATAGTGAGAAAGAAAAATAGTTGAGTGTTTTGTATATGTATAAATTAGGTCTGCAAATTAAATCAACTTAATTAGAATTTGCAGAACTGTTAGAATTTTGTTTATCGTGTAAATGGTAATGACAATTAAATTTGTTGACGGGACTCTAAAAATACGTGATCTATTTTTATGCTAGTTGTGAAGCAGTTGCTGCTATGTGTGTAAAGTTCTAAGGACGAGATGCGAACTAAAATGGAGGTATAATCGAACAGATAGATTAACCGTTCAGGGCCTCGAGGTAGTCGATTTGGGGCCTCAAGGTTGATTACCGAGCTCGGGCTCGAGCTATTAGGGGCAGTCGAGGAAGGGCTAACAATCATGATATAATTAAAGGAGTCTCTTTATGGCCAATGATAAACAATAAATGAAGAACAAGTATGAAGATAATAAAATAGAGCAACAATATCAAGAGAGTGTATTAGAGAGAAAAGAGAGAGAGAGAGAGAGAGAGAGGGTTATCATATATTTCGTGTAGAATAGTTGGAGCAACATGAGTTCCCTATAAAATGGTAAGAATCCCCTTTATATAGGAGGGGAAACCTGACATAGTACAAAAGCATTAATTACGAAGATAAGGGGATGGGACAACTAGGTGACACCAGGCTCTGCCAGTGCTAGTTGCACGCCTTTGGAACTTCCCATCCCCGGCATCGCCATTACGTCAGGCGTTAATGGACTTTGAGGGGAAGAACTAGACCGCAACCTCATAGCCTCGAGGTCTCGAGATGATCTCCCAGAAATGCCTTGCTGACGAAAAATTGAACCCTCCGATTTTGCTGTATACAGATAGTCTCCGCGTTTTCTAGAATGAAGTAATAGGAAATGATTTTCAACTGCCGTTTTGAGGGTATCATTTCCCTGATGTCAACCTATAAGAACATTAAATGCCATACACCAAAAAATCGTGCAATAGTCACCGTCAAATGCGATCATCGAGGAACCCACGAACTACTTATCGGCTCACCCTTTCCGCAGCCCAAGCGGTTTCTATAAATATATCGATTGTTTGATACTCTTTATTTTCACCACATCTTCAAATTCACAAGTCAAAACCCATCATCTTTTACATTCTTCCATCTTGTTTTATAGATAATATTTCCATTGATATTATTAGGACTTCTAGAACAGTTCCTCGGCAGAACAAAGTTGCATCACCATCTCTATCGTCTAAAGAGAAAACCAGAGTGATACCTTCCTTGGAAAAGTTCACTCCACCTAATCTTGATATGTCGAAAGAGTTTACCACCGATGCCACTTCATCCACACCGGGCCGATGTGAACATATGTCCCGATACATTAGTGTCGTACCTAACATAAAAATGGTGAGGACACACTGCTGATGGAGCGAGGCAGTAGGGATGGTGATTCCTGGTCTTGATAAGAATATAACGGACTATAAGGCCAGCTTCCTTCACGTGTATACCTACCCGTTCACCTTGGGTCCTGATAATTCTTCTGAATCCGCTTCGCCGGAGATAGATCCAGTTATCCTTGACATCTGCGACAAGTACCAAGTGACGCTTGGTCAGATCTATCATTCTTTCTGGAGGATAGTATTGATGCTCTGTTATTTCACCGAAGGGGTTGGGGGCGAGACCTTTACCCTCAACTATTTGATTAGGATGTATAGCCATTGATTTTATCAAGGTTTGATTAGGCTCCATCATCGATCCAAAAAATCATTTTTCTCGAGCATCGACGAGGGAAATGATCGAGGGTGGATGAGCTTGTTCGACCGGGTAAAGATCTAAGATATCATCCCGGCCCAAAGGATGCCTTTTCCGGAGAAATGGAACACACAGCATAAGCAGTTTTCCCTTAACCACTTTTTATGAATAATATTTTTCTTTTGGAATAACGACCTCTCTGCGTTTCCTGTAGCCGCTGCTTGGTACCCCGAGGTGGTTCCGAATTTGCTGGGATCGATCTAGCAGTTGGACAAGGTGTTCCCATATCTTGTTCAGTCTTGGACTGACCTGGCCAAGGAGAGATGGGTGGCCAAGAATCATGGTAGAGTTTCCTTACCGCTTATGCCTAAGATTTGCATTTCTCCCTGTGCCCTTTATGATGACAACTTGCGGTTATTGTGCTTGTGTAGGTATTAGCGAGAATATGCAGATGAGGCCACCCCCTGGTGGCAAAGTGGAGGCTTCGGAGCCTGGTAAGGGCAAGAAGAGGGAAGGTAAGGCGGCTGTTGATCCTCTTGTAGCAAAGAAACCCAAGTCACTCGAGAATCAAGCCGCTACTAGGACTCTTGCTTCAACTTTAACGGAAAATCCCGGCGTTGTGGATGAGGACGATGATGAGTGCCTGTTAGCGCGGAGGATGAGGTCGAATATGGAAGCCTCACAGGTGTCTCGACTGGAGACCATTGAATCCTGGACGACCGACTCAGGTCGGTCCCGTAGACCAAAGACCCTTGAGGAGGGTGTTAATATGGCCTCATATTGCATGACTGAGTTTGGCGCAACTTCCGTTGGGGGGACCATTGCCATCGATCCTGAAGGGTTGGGGCCTAGAGCTTTTCAGGAAAAGGGGCTGCCTCTTGGGGAAATCAGCGACATGAATGATTTCATATCATGCTTTCAGGTCTCGTTAGGGGAGCTGAGGGACGCCCGAGATATGAACGTCATCAAAGCGGGGATTCCTCTCAAAGAAGGAATCTCACTTGCCAACATATTTGACAGTGTTAGCGATAACGTTAGTTTTGATGTTTCTGGCACTGTTAAGGCAACTGAGAGATTCATGCAGCATGTGATAGCTATCTTTCGTATAGCTCTTTTAGTCTCGGGGTCATTCTTCATTTCTCTAACTCTTCCTATGTGCAGTAGTGCAAGGATATGTATGATCATGCCCTCTTTCAGCTCAGCAAGGAGCTTTTTTACCGTGAGAAAGAGTGCAAGAAACTTACTTAGATGTAGCGGGAGTCGGAGGCTCACTCTGCTTGAGGAGAGAAAGAATCAGGAGAGCTCTGGACCACTTTGGAGAGAGCGTTCTAGGAAAAGGCTGATCTCGCTGCGCAGGTATTTCGTCCTGCTTACACCCGACCTTTTTACCATACTTAAATGCAGATTGCCTTACCTTTCTTTTGCAGGTTAAGCAATATGATTTGCAGATTAGTGGACTAAACGCGGAGATCCTCGAGCCGAGGAAGCAAAGCGAGGTAGCGACTGTGGAACTAGCGTCATCCCTTTATCTTCTCAAGGATGCTCGCAAGGAGATTGCTGTATTAAATGTGGCCAAATCCGAGATTAAAGAAATGCTGCTACTTATCTGGAGGATGCATCCACGACGCACAAAATAGCTCGTGACATATCGATAGCATCTGATAAGAAACTAGCTCTAGTTATTAAATATGCTAGGGCGGAGGCGAGGAGAAAAACCCTGGAGGAGATTGGGGCCAGGGGCATCGATATGTTAGTTGATCTCGGGGAGGCTCGTGAATTGGAGAGAGAGTTGGCGCTTTTGATTGCCCCGATGGGTGATGTGCCAGAGAATTTCGGCACATTTCGATACTAATTACTTGGATTTTAGCTTGTTTTTAATGCAATTGTCTCCTTCATTTATGTAATATTAGTGTTTTTGCAGTACATGATGTATAAGGACCCAAGAGCATGGAAATGAAAGCAAAAAGTTACAAAAAGACAAGAAAAGAGCAAAAAGGCATCGCAAAGGAAGATATGCAGTCACATAATGACAATGTGGACCGCATAATTGACACTGAGATCGCAGATCACAACAGACTTATTAGCAAAATTCAATGTAAAGAATACAGTCCATTCTACGATTGCATAATCTGTTTGCGAGCCGCAAAATGACCGCAAACCAACCATGAAGGCTGCTGAATGAAGAAAGTGCAATGAAAAATATGATCGCATTTCTACAACGCAGTTTGCATAACATTAATACGGTGAAGGCCTGGAAATTAGTGTTTCAATATGCGATGAGGACATCCAAAATGTGGACCGCATGTGCTATTTGCGATAGAAATATGGTCACATATCTGACCCGAAAGGGCATTTTTGTCCGTTTTTGTCCCAATTTTCAGTACACTATAAATGGTTTTATTAGGTTTTTGTGGGTTCATCTTGTCTAGTTTTTGAGGTACATTCCAAGACTTAAATATTCTTCGCCTTTGGAAGCTTTTGGGGTCAAGAATCTTTACTTTGTAAGCTTTATGTCATTTATTATTCTCTTGTTTTTGAATTTTAGTATGAGTAGCTAGATTTAAATACTAAGGTTATGGACCCTAAATGGGTGTCATGTTAATAGGTGTTTAACATTGAATATATATATAATGGTTGGTTGATATTTATTTACTTCTCATTCTTCATTTATTGTTGGTGGTTGCAAACATTAACGAATGCCATTAAATTCTTGGTTTGCTTCGGAAAGTGGGTTAGAATTTGGAAGAAGTAAATATAAAAGAGTCAAGTCTTTAAACCTTGTTTAATGAAATCGCTTAGGAATAAGTGGGTTTTATTTGGCATAAATTGATTGTTCCTAATTGCAACTCTTTTACATTTGAAAAAATTATAAGGAGGAAATACTACCCAACTATTGGGAAATATTGGGTAGTCATTTAGACATCATTTGCATATAAAAAAGGACCTTCCATTAGAAATATATCATATTAACACCGATAGCATTACACTTCATTAAAGGGGACACAACCTTGGTTTCTTTAATCCAATTAAGTACACTCTCAATATTCCAACCAGTTGTTACTTCAAAACGAATTCAACTCATGCTCTTATTACTATCAATTCACACTCTTGTTACCGTTAACTGGGTAGAATTATGACTTTAGTCGAGCAACACACTATTCAAGTAACCTTTTCACACCTATTCCCTATGGGATTCGATCCCAACCTTATTGGGTGATTATATTTGACATCGACCACCTTACACTATTTCTTAAAGTGTAATTTGAGCGTATTAAATTTTGGCGTCATTGCCGGGGAATACGGTTTTGAAATTACTATTTAGTGTGTGCTTTACTTTACGTCTTATTTTATTCCATCACACTTTGCTTATTTTTCTTGGTGTTGATAGGAAAACATATCTGATTCTAGCGATGACGTAGAGGTAGAACTGGAAGAGAATCCCTTTGCAGACATCGAATAGTATATTGAGGATACAAATGCTATTGTACCTCTAGTTGTTGGCGCTGCAACGTTCAAAGTTGAACACGGTTTAATCCTTATGCTCAAAGCAGAGGGGTTCTTCAGAAATTCCACCGATGATGATCCAACCCAACACCTTAGAAACTTCTTGGTTGTGTGTGCAATGCACAAGCAAAATAATGTCTCTGATGATGCCTTGAGGTTGAGATGCTTCAAGTATTCTCTAGCTGGGGATGCAAGGAGATAGCTCCAGAATCTGCCACCGAACTCTATCCATTCTTCCCGAACTTGTACGGGCATTCCTATCTAAGTGGTTCCCGCAATGTAAAAAGTCTGAAATGTGGATAAAATCTTCTTTTTCAAGCAAACAGAGGGAGAACAGTTACATGAGGCATGGGATCGTTTCAAATTATATTTGGTGAGGTCTCCAAACCATGGTTTCCCGGATTCTATGCTATTGGAAAAATTCTATATGGGTTTGGATCCTATGAACCAAGCTATAGCCAAAAATGCAGCTGACGGATCCTTCATGGACAAATCATTCGCAAGGGTGACACAAATCCTTTACAAGATGGCACAACACAATCAAGTGTGGCATTCCGAGGACACCTCAGGTGGGATTGCATATGGGTCTCCTTCCTTGACCAACCTAATTAAGGAAAATCAAGAGAGAGACCAACTGATCGCAGTGCTTGCCACAAATGTAAATATATTGACAAAAATGTTCACGGAAAGCCAAACAAAAAAGGTGAATGTGGTGGAAGATGTGCAGCCCCTCTACAATGAGGAGTTTGAAGAAGCGAACTACATCAACAACCCTCAAGGAGGGTATCAAAGACAACATTATCAGGGTCAGGGGAAGCAAAGTCAATAGAGGCCGAACCCGCAAGGGCAAGGCAACCAACAATGGCAACATGACCAATGTGGCTCAAACCAAGGGAATTGGAACAACAGCAAAAACTTTTCTAACCGAAGTTCAAACGCATATGTTCCTCCAAATGGTCAATATTCAAGCCAAGAGTCTTATAGTTAATCTAAGTTGGAAGCTATGCTTGAGCGAGTGTTGCAAGTCAAGAAAAATCCAATACTTTAATGAGGAACATGACCGAGTTTGTTGGATCTCATACCGCCTCCATCCAAAAATTAGAGATGCAAATGAGAGACCTCTCCAAAGAGAAAAATCCAAAACAAAAGGGAACACTCCCTAGTGACACGGTTGCAAATCCAAGGGGTAGTAGGAGTGTCCCAACTTCTCACATCATGGCGATCACTACTAGAAGTGTGAAAGTGCTACATGGAGAGGGTGAACAAACGGTTGAAGCAGAAGAGTCCGAACAAAGGGTTGAGGTTGAGGAGCCAAGTGTTGTCGAGGTAGAAAAGATTCCGAAGGAGTTGAAAGTGCAAAAAGAGAACCGGGAAGAGGTGAAGGAAAAAGTGAAAGAGACACCAAACGCTCTTCCACCTATTCCTAGACCTCCTCCCCCATTTCCTCAAAGGCTCGCGAGAAAGATTGATGATAGCAAACTTGAAAATCTTTACGACATTCTCAAGAAATTAACAGTGAATATACCATTTATGGAAGCTTTTCAAGAGATGTCGGGGTTTGCTAAATATTTAAAGAATTTGATCACCAAAAAGAAGACCACAAAGAATGAGGTAGTAAACATGACTCACCGGGTTAGCTCTATTATTGCCACATCCAAAGTCCAAAAGAAAGAAGACCCAGGGGCTTTTGCCATTCCTTGTACCATCGGGGCACGTGACTTTGCAAGAGCCCTAAGTGATAATGGGGCTAGCATCAACTTAATGACTCTTGACATCTATAAGCAAGCAGGGTTAGGTATGCCAGGGCCCACTAGTATGAGATTGCAAATGGCCGATCGGTCAATCAAACGCCCGGTGGGAATTGTTGATGATGTACTTGTAAAAGTGGGGAAGTTTCATTTGCCCGTCGATTTTGTAATTCTTGATTGTGCGGTTGATAAAGAAATCCCCATCATTTTGGGGAGACCATTACTAGCCACGGGAAGGCACTCATGGATTCGGAGTGGAATGAAATTAAATTCTGGGTAAATGATGAAGAAGTCACATTTCAAGCGAGCAAGTGTATGAAACTACCCCATGAGTATGAGAGCGTTTCAGTGATAGATGTTGTTGATGAGGTAGAAGGTTCCGTCGAAATGAAAATTGAAGAACAATGCCTTGGTGAGGCATTAATGGATATTTTGGTAAACTTTGATGGTGAAGACATGGATGGGTATATGGAGTCGGTAAATGCGTTGGAGGGTCTTGGATCCTATACTTATACTCCGGCAAAGCTTTCTCTTGATTTGGAGAATAGGGCCACACCTCCCGCAAAGCCATCAATTATTGAGCCACCACAACTAGAGCTTAAGCCACTTCCTCCACACCTAAGGTATAAATTTCTTGTCTCTAATGATACTTTACCCGTAATTGTTTCGTCTTTGTTAAATGATGTACAAGTGGAACAATTGTTGGAAGTCTTGAAGGAGCATAGGCAAGCTCAAATGGACAATTGCGGACATCCGAGGGATTCCCGTGGGAATTTGTGAACACAAAATCCAATTAGAGAGTAACACGAAGCCAAGTGTGGAACATCAACGACGGTTGAACCCGTCAATGCAAGAGGTTGTAAAGTAAGAAATCGTCAAGTGGTTGGACGCCGGGGTTGTCTACCTATTGCCGATAGTTCTTGGGTGAGCCCGGTGCAATGTGTACCGAAAAGGGAGGCATGACTGTAATTGAAAATGAGAAAAATGAGCTCATCCCAACAATAACGGTGACCGGTTGGAGGGTGTGTATGGATTATCGGAAGCTTAATAGTGACACATGCAAAGACTATTTCCCTATGCCTTTATTGATCAAATGCTTGATCGGCTAGCGGGAAGGTCATTCTATTATTTCCTTGAAGGATATTCCGTCTACAACCAAATCAACATCGCATTGGAAGTTCAAGAGAAAACGACATTCACTTGCCCCTATGGATCTTTTGCCTTTAGTCGGATGCCATTTGGTTTGTGCAATGCTCCGGCTACTTTTAAAAGGTGCATGATGTCCATTTTCTCCGACATAGTGGAGGATTTTCTAGAGGTCTTCATGGATGACTTCTCGGTAGTAGGTGACTCTTTTGAGCATTGTCTTAAGAATCTTAGACAAGTGCTTAAGAGATGTGAGGAAACCAACCTTGTGCTAAATTGGGAGAAATGCCATTTCATGGTAGATGAAGGCATCGTACTGGGGCATAAAATTTAACATGTTATTGAGATTGACCGGGCTAAGATCAAGATTATTTCCATGCTTCCTCCACCTACTTTCGTCAAAGGTGTTCGAAGTTTCTTAGGGAATGCCGGATTTTATAGGCGGTTCATCAAGGATTTTTCCAAAATTGTAAATCCAATGTGAAAACTCCTTGAGAAAGATGCCAATTGGCATTTGATGAGAAGTGCCTTAAAGCTTTTGAGGAATTGAAGCAAAGGCTCACCACGACACCTATTATTGTCACGCCCGATTGGTCTCTTCCTTTCGAGCTCATGTGTGATGCTAGTGGTATAGCTATTGGAGCAATGCTTGGCTAACGTCACAACAAGGTTCTCCACCCGGTCTATTATGCAAGCAAAACACTCAATGGGGACCAATGAATTACACGATGACTGAGCAAGATCTTCTTGCCATTGTTTATGCCTTTGAGAAGTTCCCGGCTTATTTGTTGGGATCCAAGGTGATAGTGTGCATGGATCATGTTGATCTTCACTACCTTATGGCAAAGAAGGATACAAAACCACGGTTGATCTGATGGGTTTTATTGTTGCAAGAGTTTGACTTTGAGGTCAAGGATCGCAAGGGAACTCAAAATCAAGTGGCGGATCACTTATCAAGGCTTGAAGAAGCAGGGAGACCAATGGGAAATGTTGAGATGAATTATGTATTCCCGAATGAACACATCTTGGCACTGTCTAGCACTTTTGCTCCTTGGTATGCCGATATTGCTAACTATTTGATGAGTGATCTTATTCCGGAGAGTCTGGAATCCTATCAAAAGAAGAAGTTCTTGAGAGATTGTCGGCAATATTATTGGGAAGAGCCATACTTGTTCCGTGTTTGTGCCGAAAACATCATCCGAAGATGCGTTCCGGAAGAAGAAGTTATGCCTATTCTAAAACATACCATGACTCGCCGGTTGGGGGTCATCATGGGGGAAATCAAACGGCGGCCAAGGTACATGAATGTGGTTACTATTGGCCAACAATCTATCATGATGCTAATCAAATGGTCAAGGCTTGTGACCAATGTCAAAGGCAAGGATCAATCTCCAAGAGGCATGAAATGCCTATGAACTTTGTGATGGAGATAGAAATCTTTGATGTGTGGGGAATTGACTTTATGGGTCCATTTCTGAGCTCTTGTGGGATGAAATACATCTTGGTAGTTGTGGACTATGTTTCCAAATGGGTTGAAGCAATTGCTTTGCCTAACAATGAAGCAAGAAGTGTGACTGCATTTTTAAAGAAAAACATATTCACTCGGTTTGGCACTCTTAGGGCCATTCTTAGTGATGGTGGGTCTCATTTTTGTAACAAGGCTTTTACGGGGCTACTAGAAAAGTATAGAGTCAAGCAAAAGGTGGCCACACCTTATCATCCCCAATCTAGTGGTCAAGTTAAGGTTTCCAATCGGGAGATCAAGAGCATTCTAGCAAAAACTATCAATGCAAACAGGACAGACTGGTCGAGGAAGCTAGATGACGTATTGTGGGCATACCGTATGACGTACAAGACTCCGATTGGTACTTCTCCATATCGGTTGGTCTTTCGAAAAGCTTGTCATCTACCTGTAGAATTGGAACACAAAGCCATGTGGGCTCTAAAGAAGTTGAACTTGTATTGGGCTGAAGCTGCAAATTTGAGGTTGACACAACTCAACAAAATGGAGGAATTTTGCTTCCATGCATATGAGAGTGCAGCTGTGTATAAGGAAAGGATGAAGTTTGTCCATGATAAGAAGATCTTGAAAAGGGAGTTCAAGACGGGTGACTTTGTTTTGCTCTTTAACTCCAGGCTCAAGTTGTTTCCGGGTAAGCTTAAATCCAAATGGTCCGATCTGTTCAAAGTGGTAAGTGTCTCTCCTTATGGAGCTGTGGAACTAGCATCGGAAGATGGGTCCCGGACCTTCAAGGTAAATGGCCAATGCATCAAGCATTACCTAGGCACAGATGGAGAAAAACATTTGGTGGAGCAGCTGGCTCTAAAATATGGTCCGTGTCCGACCATTGAGTGAATCCAAAGGAACATTAACTTCGTCGTTCCGCGACATTAAAACAAGGGCTTCATGCGAGGCAACCCATGTGTGGTAACACTCTTTTGTTTTTTGAATTTTTAATTTTTGATAGATAGATTTTCTTGAGAAATTTAAAGTGTGTGTTAGAGTGCATGGGGTTCAAAAGATCACAACACATGGTGGAAATGCATGAGAAAGGTAAGAAAAATTGTTGTGTAAAGTTTGCTGCAAAGATGTGGTCGCATTTCAACTATGCAAACTGCATTTTGATCGCAGACCCAAGCAGTGGGTTTGGTCAAAATTGGGTGTCAGTATGCAATGGGGTTGTTCACTATGCGGACCGCATTTCACTTATGTGACCGCATTATGCACCGTATTTCTGACTTTTCAGCATCTCACTTGAACCTACCGCATAACACATATGCGGTTGTATAGTGTGTTATGCGGTGCCCTACAAATCGGAAATTGGAAAGGTATGTGGCCGCATTATCTCATCTCTAACTTACTCAAAACAAAACAAAAACAAACCAAAATAAAAATAAAATTAAAAAGAACGAAAGAAACAACACAGATAAGGAAAAATATGAAACGAACAGGGAAGCAAATAACGAGGGATTAACACACACGACTAGGAATCAAATCGCATCTCTGTAGTGTGTACACTAAGCCTTGCTGGTATGTATCTTTTCCCCAATCTCCTTGTTCAAAAATTCATGTGTGTGCTTGTTGATTCTCATTCTTCCCATTCTGCAAAAAATATGATTATGTGTTGCTTTGTGTATAAGTGTTTTTCCATAGTGTAGTCATTTCTGGGTTGGAAATCTAGCTGGGGTAATGGGTAGAGGGAAATAGGTCCGTTGTTGTTGAGTTGATTGCTTGAATCTTGAAGAAGAAGGCATATGCAGCCCGCAAAGTCAAAATGTGGTCCGTATTTTGGCCGCAAAGCTAAACCCTAGGTCTTCTGATGAAGATGGTGAAATGCGGTAACTTTGCGATTGCATAATTGGTATGCGGACCACAAAGCTACCGCAGAGTGACACTGATCGCCTAGTTAAGAGCCATGCATTTTGCAGTTGTTCTGCGATCGTATTCCCAATTTGCATTGGAGTTTGTGATCGCATTGTATGATTTATGTTTTGGGCAAGTCAATTATGCGATGGTTATGCGGTCCGCATAGTGGTTATGCAACTTCATAACCCACCGCAAACTTAGACACATTGAGACTAATAGATTTGCGATAATTCTACGGTCCGATTGTGGTTTTGCGATCGCAGATCATGTCGCATTTTAAGTTTTTCCTTTAAATTCTTTTGTTAATTCTCAGTATTGCTAATGTTGTCACTCATACTTCACGATTGTGCAGATATGGCTCTAAAGAAGCACTCAGCCTCTACATTAAAAAGGGTTTCCTCCAGACGCCAGGAATCACAAGCAAAACATTCACGGACGAAAGCAAATGTGCCAAACCCCTCCCAGTCTGATGCGGAGGAGGTTAGGCCCTCAGTTAATTTAGAGGCTGAAGAAAGAAGAAAATGCGGAGAAGACTTCCACCTCCGGTTTGGGGTTGAGGGGTCCAAGAAACTATACAGAGAAGGGCTCACCAAGCATAAAATCCTGGCCAAAAAACAATTGAGCTTGAATGGAGCTGAAAGACCGGTACCCCCACATCCTGGAGAACATAAAAGCACGGAGATGGGAGTGCTTCACTGAGCCACCCACTGAGTACAATGAAACCCTTGTGCGGGAATTCTATGCCTCGTATGGAGCCTCTAGGATAGCACACCATAAACACAATAGAAACTTTGCTGAGACTGTCCTTGTTTGGGAAAAGACTGTGTTTTGCGATAGTGAAGCCATAAATGAATTGTATTTCCCTGGCTGGGATGAAAGCACTGTTGAGTAAAAGGCTAAATTTGCGAATAGGGAGAATGAGCGTGGGTAGATTGCTTCGGTGATAGCAAAGGGGACCCCTGCTTGGATAAACCCTCACACAAGATATACAAGGAAGATCTCACGAGAGAGGGTCGCTACTGGCTCAGTTTTGTGACTTCTCGATTGGTGCCAACCCAGAATGAGACTGAAATATCCATTGAGAAGGCTCTTCTCATTGCTTGTATCATGACGGGTATCAAGATAGATGTTGGAGCTCTAATTTTCCAAGAAATAGGGATCCGAGCAAAGCAGTAGGCCACTTCACTTCATTTCCCTTGCCTGATCATATCTCTCTGTAAAGCTGTGAAAGTTCCTCTCATGTCACACTATGACAAAACTGGGAAGGAGACAAGGGACATTGATATCTCTCGTATTACTGATGACGCTGTCCCACCACAGGTTCAGATTCAAGATCCCCTTACTATAGAGCCTTCCGATTCCCAAACTCCGTTGACTCCTCAGGTTACAGTGGCACCCACTTCTAAGTCTGAGCCTGCCTCTCAGTCCACCACTGTTCAGCCTTTTATTGCCATTGCAGCCATCTCAAAGCTTGGTCTCCTGGCTCAGCATGTCAATGCCAAAGTAGACCAACTCTTGAAGACCTTGCCCAACCTCATCAAACAAGCCCTGACTCCGATGCAAACCTCAGTGAAAGCTATTCAAAAACAACAATTAGTATATGAGAATCGTTTACAACAACTTAAGTTACGGGTTGAGAAGATCGAGTGGGGTGAAGTTAGTGGGTTACCGGGCCTCAAGGAGGAGATTGCTTCTCTGAAGACCGAGCTCCACAAAATGCAGAACTTGGAGTTTGATCTGTCATCCCTCCTTCCAACAGATGGTGATCAGGTTACGGGCACAGCAGCTCCGGGCTTGGGCCTTGACTTTTCTACACTCTTGACTGATACTGCCCCTCATACAGTCAAGATTCCCCAGCCTCTAGCTCCTCCTATGGGCACTGACATTCCTGATGAGGAGGCTTCCGGACGATCTACTGAGTCTGAGGATGAGGAGGCAGATGAGGATGATGAAGAGGAGAGTTCAGGATTTTCGGATGAGGTTGGCCCATAGGAGAAGGGCAAGCAGATTATCACTCTGACAGTTGAGGAAGTGGAGCGAGCACAGCTCAATATAGCAATTGAACAGTTGCTAGCAGATTTGACAGCCCCTGCAGATCTATCGGCCACTCAGCCATCATTGGGCGAGGCTAGCAGCTCACAGGTCCCAGCTCCAGTTATGGACCAGCCAGAGATCCCTCTTGTAGTTGTGATTTATCCTCAGGCCGAGCTCTCATCAGTCCCAGCTCCAGCATCGAAGAGTGACCCTCCCAGCACAGAGCAGGCTATAGACTCCCATAGCGCTTAGTGCACCCCAAGGAGTCCCTTACACTCTATGTTTTTTGTTTTTATGCATCGGGGGTAATGCATGATATTCATTTGGGGGTGGTAGCCTTGCGATACTTTTGTGACATTAGAAACTATTGTACATATGTATTCCTTTGTGTTAGAAGCAACTTATGTACTCATGTGTATTTTGTGCCATGTATATGTTAGCATGATTTCCGTACATAAGTTGTGTTGTGTAGCTCGTATTATGCTTATATTAGTATTTAAATAAGATACCCTTGTGCATATATATAAAAAAAGCAGTAACAAAAATAAGTAGATGGTAATTAGTAATGAATTTCCCTTGGTTTTTCTGCTCTAGGTTCTTTTCCAAGGGTGTAATAGTATAACGGGGACAGATTGACCGGTCTGGTATAACTGTTTAGCCTCAAGCATGTGTGTCTGTATATAGCACATACCCTTCCATCTATAAAATAAATAAATCAACCATGTGAATTTTAAGCTCGCTCTGTGACTCTCTGTCTACCTAGAGTCATATGTGTATATTTGATGAAAGCTTTGAGTTGCTAAGTGTTAACTCGATGGCTTCAAACTATGTGAGCCAAACAATTCATGTGCCATGTGTGTGTGAGTTCTTTGTGTAAATAATTCTTGTGTTTGCTTCTACAATCTAGAACTTGCCTGGTTGGTTTTTCCATGCTTATAATAATTATACTTGGTTGGAGAAATGATCTTAGGCAGTCTTTGTGATTTTCAGAAAAACCAGTTAGCCTTTCAAGCCGCCAAATATTACAGATAGCAGCCCTAGTCACCCCATTTGAGCCTTTAGCTTTTTTTTGGCCAACTCATTACAAACCTTTCCCCTTTTGTAAAATAATTCCCCCTTTTGAACTCATCCCTCCTTGAACATTGAGAATGAGGCTAAAAGCCTAAGCTGGGGGTGTGGTGTCAAAGTAAAAATTGGTAAGGTTGTACATTGAGTGTAAGATCATATACCTCAAAATGTTTGTATTAAATTATTCATGCTCCAAAAGAAAAATATGTATATAAAAAAAAGAGAAATATTTGTATGTATATAAATTATGGAGCCTTGAAGAAAACTAGAGAGGTATTTAAGGTGGTTCTATATTGGGAACTAGATGCTAATGAGGCTATGTGGGTTGAGGAAAAACAAAGTGCAAAAAGAATGAAAAATGTGAGTAGTGTTCAAGGAGATTGAAGTCACTTTTATCCAAATGTTTATCCGACCCTTCCCTAAACCTACATTACAAGCAAAAAAAAATCTTATGGGATCTTCAACCGAGCATTCTTAGAATAAAGCGATGCATTAAAATAAGGGCAAGCCTATGGTATGGTATGTTGAAACACTCGAAACTCTTTTCTGAGAGTGAGTGTCTTTGTGAATTCGTCCCTTTTTTTTTGTTGACATTGTACATATTGTGATTTTGGGACTTTCTTTCTAGTGAGGGCACATGAATTGTAAGGTTGAATAAAAGTTGAGTTTTTGAGTCAAATTCAATTGCTCTCAACTGAGGGTAGCACTTTGTCACATTGTTGGAGGCTCAAAGTTCACAAGTTGATTAGTTTTTCTTGTATATATTAATTGGTTTTGGAAGGGTAAAACAATAGAAGTCACATGCTTGAAGTACTAGCACCAAACACCAATCATGGTCATTTTTGGTTCATATTCTGTAAATAGAGTCTAGAATAGGATAGCGTTGTGTTAATTGCTTGAGGACAAGCAAGAGTTTAAGTTGGGGGGTGTTGATGTGCCGAAGAATTTTGGCACATTTCGATACTAATTACTTGGATTTTAGCTTGTTTTTAATGCAATTGTCTCCTTCATTTATGTAATTTTAGTGTTTTTGCAGTACATGAGGTATAAGGACCCAAGAGAATGGAAATGAAAGCAAAAAGTTACAAAAAGACAAGAAAAGAGCAAAAAGGCATCGAAAGGAAGATATGCGGTCACAGAATGAAAATGCGGACAGCATAATTGACACTGAGATCACAGATCACAACAGAATCATGAGCAAAATTCAATGTCAAGAATGCGGTCCATTCTGCGATCGCATAATCTGTTTGTGAGCCGCAAAATGACTACAAACCAACCATAAAGGCTACTGAATGAAGAAAGTGCGATGAAAAATGCGATTGCATTTCTACAATGCAGTTCGCATAACATTAATGCGGTGAAGGCCTGGAAATTAGGGTTTCAATATGCGATGAGGACGTCCAAAATGCGGACCGCATGTGTTATTTGCGATAGAAATGCGGTGGCATATTTGACCTGAAAGGGCATTTTTGTCCGTTTTCTGTCCCAATTTTTAGTACACTATAAATGGATTTATTAGGGTTTTGTGGGCTCATCTTGTCTAGGTTTTGAGCTACATTCCAAGACTTAAATATTCTTCACATTTTGAATCTTTTTCGGGTCAAGAATCTTTACTTTGTAAGCTTTATGGCATTTATTATTCTCTTGTTTTTGTATTTTAGTATGAGTAGCTAGATTTAAATATTAAGGTTGTGGACTCTAAATGGGTGTCATGTTAATAGGTGTTTAACATTGAATATATATATATAATGGTTGGCTGATGTTTATTTACTTCTCATTCTTCATTTATTGTTGGTGGCTGCAAACATTAACGAATGCCATGAAATTATTGCTTTGCTTGGGAAAGTGGGTTAGAATTTGGAAGAAGTAATTATCACAGACTCAAGGCTTTAAACTTTATTTAATGAAATCGCTTAGGAATAAGTGGGTTTTATTTGGCATAAATTAATTGTTCCTAATTGTAACTCTTTTACATTTGGAAAAATTATAAGGAGGAAATACTACCCAACTATTGGGAAATATTGGGTAGTCATTTAGACATCATTTGCCTATCAAAAAGGACCTTCTATTAGAAATATATCATATTAACACCGATAGCATTACACTTCATTAAAGGGGACAAAACCTTGGTTTCTTTGATCCAATTAAGTACACTCTCAATATTCCAACCAGTTGTTACTTGAAAACGAATTCAACTCATACTCTTGTTACTATTAATTCTCACTCTTGTTACCGTTAACTGGATAGAATTACGACTTTAGTCGAGTAACACACTATTCAAGTAACCTTTTTACACCTATTCCCTTTGAGATTCGACATCAACCTTGTTGGGTTATTATATTTTACATCGACTGTCTTACACTATTTCTTAAAGTGTAATTTGAGCGTATCAATGAGGACGAAGATAGCGGTGATGAAAAGTAGTCCTCACGTCGTTTTGCTTCCTTACCTTTTTTCTTTTGTATGTAATCCCCGGGGGATGGATCTTGTAAAGATGTCTCTTGTAGATATATTTTTGGCAATGCAAAAAGAGGGATTTTTCTTCTTTCAGTTTTTTTGTTCCTTTGCTCTTGCGATTTTAACCTTTCAAAATTCTATGTTAGTCTTTCGAAATTCATTCTTGGAGCGATCGAGATCCTTAAATCGAGCCACGCCCCATAGTTAAATCGACAACTTTTATCGGGCTGGTGCCAGTGATATCGAGGAGCCCCTGAGGCCTCACAATTTCTCAAATTCTGCGGGGTAGCAGCATTTGGTCAATCAGGTAAAGGGGGCCCCAACGATTATGTCAGTAAGTTTCTCTAAGAGAGGGTGATATTAATGCAGCCATGATTAATTAGCCTTCTGGGCAGGCAGGCAGTTGTTTAGTTTTCCCCTATATATTCATTCACTTGCCTTTTCAATAGTGACTCTGCTTCTTTGAGGGACTACCTCTTCCACAGGACCTGGCGTTTCATGTTAGTTCTTCCATTGTTTCAACATAGGATTTTTGTCCAATTCCTCGTCCTTCTCCTCCTATTTCATTGTAGACATGACTGATACATCAAGGTCCGACCGCCAAGGAGAGGGGAGTTTTTCTTACGCTCTGTATTTGGTTGGTGATAGCGACACACTGTTGGTTCCTGGTAAGCGGGCCTCGAAGTGCCTTGCCTCCAAGAGATACATCATGCTGGGGAGGCCTCCTAATGTTTCGGATCACCTGGATCACGTGTCGAGGATCATATCATCAGTGGGAAAGGAAAACCTCGAAATAATCAGAAATGATTACAGATGGGGAGAAGGCGTGATATTACAAATACGTTGAGGGGTTTTTGAGCGTATACATGCATATTTTTGCATCGAATCCCCCCGACCGGGTCGTGCTTGATTTCTATTGGAGATATCGGGTTGCCTTGGCACGGGCTCACCCCTCCCTTTGGAAAATAGTGCAGACGATGAGATATTTTGCTGATAAGTCCAGGATTGAGTTTACCCTTAGCCAACTTGTAAGGTTATGGCCACTGCATTATCAAGGTTTGATCGCTCTGCAACGCCGATCTACCCGAGCCCCTATCGTCAGTAACGAAGAGAGCGAAGATCGTGGATGGATGAATCTCTTCGTTCAAATTTGAACGACCGATGTCATCCCTAGAGAATTTTTGCCATTTCCTGAGAAGTGGAACTTCACACGTAAGTGTCTCACCTGAACTATCACCGTTTTGACTGGAGGCGGGCTCCTTAATGGTAGCTGTTCGTTCCATATTTGTAGAAACTCATTATTCACCGAACGAGGTCCCCGATTTAGCCTAGTGGTCTCGTAAGTTAGCAGCTTGCTTGTTTCATGATAAGCACCGATGGAGAGATCTATCCAAAGTGATATGGGAGCCGAAGCATCATGGTAGGTGCCCGATGTCAGGTTTCCTTAAATTGTGCTTTTCTTGTTGGCTTATTAACTCAACTGCCGCATGCATCGAAGATTTTTCCAAAATGAGGTTGTGTCCTCTGGTAGAGGAGAGGATATTATTTCGGAGGGTAGTAAGCTATCAGATGTTTGATCGGCCTTTGGTGAGGCATAGAGGTTCGGCCTCAGGGTGAGTTTTTGATCACTGTAAGATTATTTCGGTCCTGTGCTCTTATTTTTTCATTTAGTTTTCTTTTGTAGGCCTTTGAGAAGCTCAAATCCGAGCTACTTCGCTGTGAGGCCCCACTACGGGAGGCTTTAGATAGGGGAAATCCCATAAGCTTCTTTGTGTAGAAAAAGAAAGTGAGCTGGTTTCCATGCGGTGTGAGGTGGACCGGAACCGGAGCTGTGAGAGCTACCAGGAAAGACAGGTACCCTACATTCCATTGTGGCTTGTATTCCCCCTTTTATCTCGGTGGATTAATGTTTCGATAGTTTAGTTGGAGAGCAAGGAGGAGGAGGAGCTGGGACAACTCTGGGGTGAGGTTGGTCGAGTCAAACGTGAATTCAACGAGCTGCATGTGCATGTAAGTACCCATTCTACGGCCAAAGAGAGTGCTTTGGCCATAGTTTCTACTCTTGAGATACAACTCCGGACCTTTCGTGCGAATGAGTCGGCACATATGAATATGATTGCAAGTCTTTTGTCCGAGCTCTTTGTGGCGAATGCTGAAGTGGTTAATATCCTGGACGAGGTGGTAATGAGCTGCACCAGGGTGGACTAGAAAGTGACAATCTATTCGAAGAGCGCTGCTGTTGCTAAAATGAGGAGAGCCCTTGATCGTGCTAGCAGTAGCAAGGAGTATGTGAAATGCAAATCTCGTAATGAAACTCTCGAAGAAATTTATGCCAGGGATTTTGATCTCTCAGAAGAGATCGAGCAAGCCAAGAGGGCGAAGTGTGATGCCATGTTCCTTATGTCCGGTGCTGAAGGTGGTGAGAAAGGGGCCGCCCGGCCATAGTCCCCGGGGGGATATTTTGTTTCCTTCTTTGTTCTTATGTATATAGCTTTCATAGTATATTGTAAATAGGGCTCGTATTTTATCGCTTGTATGTATAAGGGGGAACCCCGAAATTTGCATCTTCTGTGTTTTTGTTTGTCAATATTTGAACCAGGTCGATTCAACCTTTGAGCTAGTAGAAATCTTTAGATTCGAGAAAAAGCCTTGGGGCTTATTAAGCAATCCTTGGGGCTCTTACACGCTCGGTCGATGTGACCTTTAATGTAAGATGGTGTTAGTGATCTTATGCTTTTGCTCAACTATTTTGGGTTCAGTCTCCGAATCAAGCCTCGACTCGAGCTCATTTGACCCTCAAGTTTTATGTTTGCATGGGCGGTCGACAATAGCTCTTACGCCTTTGATCAAAGTGATATTTTATTTAAGCTAGAGATAATGGCTCTTACGCTTTGACCTTAGGCATGTGTGTGGCCCTGAGACTCGTTAGGTTGGCGACAATAGCTTTTACGATTCGCCCTTACACATATGTATGGCCCTGAGGCTCGTTAGCTGGCGACAATGCCTCTTACGCTTTGCCCTTAGGCATTTGTAGGCTTCATTTTCCTCTCGTTAAGGACTTTTGCAATGATTTTTCCTGACCTGTCGTTGGTACAAGAAGAACCTCGATTTCAAGTTATTTGTGGAGATGTACGAGCACCTCGTAAGGCTTGGCTCGTAGGCTGAGTAGCTTGAAGCCTTGTGATTCGGAGCTGATATGGTCGAAGCTCCTTTGCCTATTGAGGGTAGAATATTTAATCCGTTCTTTTCGAAGTAGATTCGAAGTAATAGACTATGATTTTGTAGCGACGGTCGGGCGTCCTTGAGTCACGGTAATTTGGCTAGTATAGTCATATGAGCGTAGTCATTTATGTTTGTCCGAAGCTATTTTTGGTCCCGAGTATAGTAGTTTAGGCGTCTATATCGAGGGTATGACTTTTTAAGGGTCTTACAAATTCGATATATAGCCTGAACTTTGGAATAAAGTTTATGCCTGTTAATAAGGTCTTACAAAATTTTCATGCCTTTGAGGTCTTACAGTTTTTTTATACTTGGTACAAGTATGATTCATGCCTTGCTTGAGGTCTTACAATTTTTGTTGTTGCCTTATGTAGGTATTACAAGACCCGTTCGGGGTCTTATGACCTCGGATTTTTTGCTAAATGGCGATTGGCGAATGTCTCCGAGTCATCGAGTTTTTTTAGGCTCGAGAGCCGTTACTCGTGAGCTCAGTATTGCCTCATTGAAGGCTTACGACTTTGGAAATTCCGACCCTAAGGTCGTGCACTTTTTTGAGTTTTTTGGCGCAATCTCCGAGTATTCGGGATGCTTTCTTTTTTTGAGATATTTCATGATTTCTGTGCTGCCTCGTTGAGGCCTTAATAGTTTGGAGTTTCTACCCTGAGGTCATGCAAGTGCTGAATTATCGACGCTAGTCTCTAGTATTCAGGACATTTTTTGTGGAAGGAATCGTTCTGGCAAAAATGTTATGTTTTCTTTGGAGCATGAGTCATTTTGGCCAAAAACATTCTTTGATTATCTGGCACTAGTACATGTGCCTCCGCCATTAGGGGCTTGGCTGTGTAGACATCGTTCATTCAACCATTTGGTCCAGTACGTCATTTTCCCATTGGGACCTTATTTGGCATTTCTTGGCTCTTCCAAGTGGATTATCTTCTGACAGGATGTCCTGCGACACTCATGATTGATGGCAAAAGAAGCATTAAAGACTTGTTGAGTCTTTTTTGGGTAGCGCATGGTCATTGCCTCGTTAAAAACCTTGCCGGAAAAACCCTCTTCGGGATAATAACTGGTTCGAAGTAAAAGAGAGCAACGGACGCTTCGAAACCTTGAGGTTTTCGAGCTAGGTCGGCATCTCGACTGCTTTGGTCGGGGGCCTGCACAAAAGTTATCATGAAATATAAAACAAGAAAAGGGTAAATGATTATACCTCAGTGGCGATGGCTCTTTTAAATCATGGCGTTCGTTTGGTAGATGTGATGCGGTCCTTTCATTTGAATACATCCGAGGGAATGTCTTACAAGATCGAGTGGATGACATGTTGCAGTTCGTCCACTTTGTTCTTTTTGATTGCTTCTCTTTCTCGGGACTGATTTTTAGCTCGGTCGCTAAGGAATCTTCGGAGTGACCGTTGTCGAGTAGTCGGGCCACTTCTTCCAAGAGTTACCGGCAATCCTCGATCCTGTGTCCGTGCGTGTTATAAAATTTGCATACTAAGTCATAGTTCCTTTGTGAAGGATCTAACTATATAGGCCTGGGCCATCTGGTGTCTCTAATTTTGTTTATGGCGAACACGATGTCTGATGCATCAGCATTAAAGTTATATTTGGATAGGCGTTGTGCCCTTGTCGGCCTTATGTTTCTATCAAATCCGGCTCTATTTATGAGTCCCTGAGGATTATGTCTTCGGTTCACCAATCGATCGTTGCGAGGCGAGTTGCGTCTTAGGGCATTCCTCTCTCCGTTTGGTTTTGACTCCTTCGCCTGGAGCCTGCTTGGATATACTAAGCCTGAAGTGGCTCCCAACTGGTCATCCTCGACCCTGATCTTTGATTGATACCGATTGTGGATGCCCGACCAGGTTATAGTGAGATATTTGATTAGATTCCCTTTTAGCTGCCTTCAGGCCACTCAGCTTCATTCATTTAGGCCTTGAGTGAGTGCCTGCACCGCCCAGTCGTCGGAGACCGGGGGTAGTTCCATTCGTTACATTTGGAAGCGAGATACAAATTATCACAGCATTTCATTCTCCATCTGCCTGATCTTGAATACGACAGACTTCCTCGTTTCTACTTTGATGGCACCGGCATGTGCTTTTTTGAAGGAGTCCGCCAGCATGGCAAATGAATCTATGGAGTTGGGAGCTAGGTTATGGTACCACATCATTGCCCCATTCGAGAGTGTTTCTCCTAACGTCTTCAGTAAGGCGGACTCGATCTCGTCATCTTTTATGTCGTTGCTCTTTACTACGGACGTATAGGCAGTGACATGTTTGTTGGGATCTGAGGTCCCTTGTATTTTGGGAGTTCTAACATTCTGAACTTCTTCGGAATGGGTTTCGAAGCCGCTTCCTCTGGGAATGGCTGTTGCATGAACATCTTCGAATCTATACCTTTTATGACCAGGGGTGCGCCCGGGATTTGGTCGACCCTGGAGTTGTATGTTTCGGCCTTCTTGTCATTGGCTGCTATCATTTTCTCACCCGAATCTATCCTTCTTGTAAGATTCTTGAGCATTTTATGATAGCAGTGTCGGATATCGAACCATTATTGCTCAATCTCTCCGGTACCTGTTCGGCCAGGGGAGTTGTCCCCGGTGCTACTATGCTAGGAGTTGTTGGGTGGCTTTGCAGCTGAGCGATAGTCAACTATTGTGCCTGTAACATTTCAAAAATAACATGAAGGCTAACTTCTTGTTCTTCCGGAGCTGGGGTTTTTTGGGCTTCCTGTTGGTCGCCTTGTTGTATGCTCTTGTCGGTGTGTGAGAATTCGTCGACTTGCTGTGCGTCTTGCTAACCACGTCCGCTGGAATCGGTACATATGCGTTATCAGGATTCTATGGTGACGCATCAGCAATTGGAACAGTCATACCATTTTCTCCGATATTTTCAAGGTCGTTGTTATCAACTCTATTCTCAGAGCGAGACATTTTGACCTGAAATCGAAGATCTTGGGCAAGAAAAAGTGTGATAGATAACTTGCTTTGTATAGTAAAACTAGCAATAAAATAATCACTATTATTTTGAGCCCCACGGTGAGCGCCAAACTATTTATCATGAAAATTGTAATAATAATTATATTTGTTGATGGGACCCTAAAAATACGTGATCTATTTTTATGCTAGTTGTGAAGTAGTTGATGCAATTTGTGTGAAGTTCTAAGGATGAGATGTGAACTAAAATGGAGTTATAATCAAAATGATAGGTTAACCGTTCAGGGCCTCGAGGTCGATTCCCGAGCTTGAGCTCGAGCTATTAGGGGCAGTCGGGGAAGGGCTAACAGCCGTGATATAATTAAAGGAGGCTCTTTATGGCCAATAATAAGCACTAAATGAAGAACACGTATGAAGATAATAAAATAGAGCAACGATATCGACAGAGTGTATTATAGAGAAAAGAGAGAGAGAGAGAGAGAGAGAGAGAGAGAGAGAGAGAGAGAGAGAGAGAGAGAGAGAGAGGATTATCATATATTTCGTGTACAATAGTTGGAGCAACATCAATCCTCTACATAAAGGTAAGGATCCCCTTTATATAGGAAGGGAAACCTGACATAGAACAAAAGCATTACTTACGAAGATAAGGAGGATGGGACAACTAGGTAACACTAGGCTCTGCCAGTGCTAGTTGCACGCCTTGGGAACTCCCCATCCCCGGTATCGCCATTTGGTTAGGCGTTAGTGGACTTTGAGGGAAAGAACTCGATCGCAACCTCACTACCTCGAGGTCTCGAGATGATCTCCCAAAAATGCCTTGCTGATGAATAATTGGACCCTCCAATTTTGCCGTATACAAATTTCTCTTCAATTGATTTCTATTGACTTAACTATTTAATTTTATTTTACCGAATGGTCTTAAACAAACAAAGATTATGAGCATATTACAAGATTCACGGCTTATTTTAGTAAAAACCAGACCATCCGATTTGAGCCTTCATTCCAAATTGTGGTTTGAAACTGATTATATGTCGATATGTCTGTTTAAGATCAATTTTTAAAAGGTACAGCCGTAAGGTGATGGCTAATCCATGAAAGAGAAGGAAGCCCGACCTAGTAAGATTCGTGATCGAGAAGGGGTTTTGCAATGGCAGTAACCCCTAAGTATTTAAGTGATAGTATTTGTGAAATTTCTAACACTTCTTACATTGTTGGGGACTTTGATCCATCTTAATATCCATATCTCATATAGTTGCAACCTAATGTAAGCTTCTCTTTATGCTATTACCACCCTATCAAAAGTTCATCCACTGCGTATAAATATTATTGAAGACATAATTAATTAAATAAAAGTGTGTTCTCTCTATCAGCTTAAGTTTTTAGATGAAATAGTCACACACTTCAATATGGTATTAGATCATGCAGAGGCCCAGGGCTCGAGTCTGACCGCCACCCCATATCAAAAAGAATTTTTACGTGATTGGCTCATAAAAAAGTATCAAGCTCGCTCGTGAGGAAGTGTGTTGAAGACATAATTAAGTAAATAAAAGTATATTCTCTCTAATAGCTTAAATATTTAGATAAAATGGTGACACACTTCAACAAATAAAACCAAATGTTAAATATGATAGTGGCACGACCCGATTTATTCTATAGGTCGTGATGGCGCCCAACATCGCCGCTAAGAAAGCCAACGGTGTGTTGGTAAACTGTATTTGTAAAATAATTCTAGAGAAAATAATATAACATAAATAGAAATATAAACGAAACACAAATTTATCCGAGCCCACTTAATTGACAGTATTTCCTTAATGAATTTTATCCCCTCCTAGTACCCAAGGTTATGGATTATTTCCTCCCAGGATAGAATGAATTACACACTGGTGTAGTGGTACTTCAAACACCAGTGTTTCAACAAACACAAAGTTCAGTAGAAAATCACGCTTACTGTTGCTTTATTTGAAGTTAAAACAATGTAGAAGAAGGAGAAGAAACTCAGAAAATCGTATGGAAAATCTGAGAGAATGTACTTGTATTTATAGCCAATGTTGGGCACAAATCTGTAGAGGTGCAACTCTTCAGAATGGTTGTTTATGCAAAATGACCATAGCATGAATGCTATAATATAAGTAGCTATTTACTCAACAATAAAAAGGGAAAATTGAATAGGGTAGTTAATTTTCTGTTACAAAAATAGAACACGAAAAAATGGAAACAGTTGAACTTTAATATTAATATTGTTGGATTTGATATTATTATTTTGTTATTAAAAGGGATATTTAATAAAATTTATGTTAATATTTACTATTAACAAACAAATTTGGTCCAAAAAATTAATCAATCAATCATTTGACCAAATCCAAATCCGAAGCCGAAGCTGAGCGAGCGATGACAACGACGACGCGAGGCTTGCCTTCTTCTCAACTCTTTAAGAGCTAGAAGAAGAGCAATTTCTTATATACCCATTAAAAACCTCTTCCTCTTCCAATATGGGACAATGTCCCTTTATCAAGGATGAAATCTCAAATGAAACTCAAATATTTTATTTTCCTTCCATTTCCCATTCACCCTCTTTTAAGAATTAATATACTTAAAAACCCAACAATCCCCCATATGAATGGGGAATGGCTATATCACAGAAATATTCATGAAAAACTGTGTGATTCGCAAGCAAGGATTAATTGTATCTAGATAAGTAGGTTTCCCTTTGAACATTCCGTAGTGAACTTATGTCGGATATACTCGATCAATCGGTAGATTTGATATCTTTGAACTGTCGAACTTTGGTATATACCTAGACAACCATAAGTCAGACAACCAACCCTTAACCGTCTTTGGTTCTCATTGTTGTGTTCATTTCAGCCATGAACACCGCCTGGTTTCATAAGTGCATAGAGAACTGACCTTGCAAAATTCTCCTTGAAGCAGCTAACACTTCACACTTACATAGGTGATTCCTAAACGTGTGATCCCGTAGATACACTATATGATATACCCCATATCAAATTTAGAAATCATTAAAAGGCCTTAATGCTTTATCCTTGGTACTGAACATTGTCTCATCACGAGAATGGACCAAAAGTTTAGTTGACAATGTTGAACCGTCATTAATGACTTTGTTTGATCTCCTTGAACCTAGATCTTGAGATCTCCAGTAGGTAGAGTTACCACCACTGTGATTTGTTCTCGGTCATAGTCCCATTTCCCTTGATGATTTCTCAACTACCTCTCTAGTTAGACCTTTTGTAAGCGGATCTAACACATTATCACTTGACTTTACATAGTCAATCGTGATAATTCCTCTAGAGAGTAACTGCCTAACGATTTTATGTCTTCGTCGTATATGATGAGGTTTACCGTTATACATAACGCTCCCAGCCCTTCGAATTGCCGCTTGACTATCTCAATATGTGCATATTGGTGCCAACAGTTTGGGCCAAAATGGAATGTCTTCCAAGAAATTCCAAAGCCATTTAGCTTCTTCACCGGCTTTATCTAAGGCTATAAATTCAGCCTCCATTATAAAGCGGGCAATACTAGTTTGTTTGGAAAACTTCCAAGATACTGCTCCTCCACCAATACATATCCACTTGTAGAGTTCGAATCAGTTGAACCGGTGATCCAATTTTCATCATAGTATCCCTCACACTACTAAAAATGGTTCTATTGGAACAGTTATTTGGTAACGGTTACAGAACTATTACAATAGATTATATTTTGGGACAGTTTTAACCGTTCTAATAGAGTGAAAAGGCTTTTGGTACACTTCTGAAGAAAAACCGTCCCAATAGGATAGTAACCGTCACCATAAATTAAGCTATGAGGATGGTTTAATGAGGCGATACTATAGGGATATTTATAGGAGCGGTTGTCTGAAATAAAATATTTATGGGGACGGTTTATTTTTCCCTCCCTGATTTCCCTCCAACATATTTATCAAAATAAAGTAAAAATAATTTGTGACCCCACAAAATAATTAAATTATACTATAGGGTTAAAAATCATAAAACCTTTGTCCCTCATCCCAGTATCCTAGATTCATCTGCCTTCAAAACTTCGTGTGTCTAAGGCTTAAGTCGTGTCTCTCCTCTCCAAATCGCGACGAACTGCTTACTCCGACGAAGGAATTCCAATGAAAGACAACTGTTTCGGCTAGTATAAGTGAATCTCAGATGTAGATTATTGGTATTTCTCTGTGTTCGTAGTTGTTCGCTTTCGCTATTGTTTCGCCGGAAATGTATTTCGCCGGAAAATTGTTTCGCCGCTTCTTCTGCTTTCTTTCTCTGGTAAGATTTCATCTAAACCCATTAATTCACTATGTTCTTTGTTTGTATTATATGATTTCCAGTTTTTGATTTCATCTAAACCTGGAATTTTTTTTATTTACATTAAGGGCTTTCTTATTATTTGTTGCTACTTGACTCTTCGTGTTATCGATCACATTTTATCTGTTAGTTTTATGTGTTGTTACTGTTTGCCCTGTTGTATTTGCCTAATTTCCATGAATCTAGCCCCTGATTTCTTACTGGAAGCAATTAACAGTGCTTAGTTCTTTCTGTAAATCTAGCTTCGAGAGATGCATGTTGTTGTTGATCTGCTGTAGTTGTTGCTGCTACAATTCTTTTGTTCTTTCTGGGAATAATGTGTTTTGTTTTCTCTATCGGAATTGAGTCCAAAACTTGTCGAATCGACTGAAATTGTTAGATAACTGTTGAAAATTCATTGGCTTACTTGGGATTCAGTTGAAAAACAATTGAAAGTTCTATTTTGAAAGGTTTTGAGTTTCTGAGTTTTTGAGTCTTGAACTGAACTTCCTTCTTGTTCTACTATGAGATCGCTTCTGTGGCAGACTGATTTAGACTCGCATAGAGCATAAACTCAAAATTCTAAGTTCCAAGAATTGAAATCCAACCACAAATTAAGTTTATCTTAATGGTATTGAAGCGTACTGTAAAGGCATTTGCATTTGAGTTTAACTTTATGTATTAATATCGCATTATCTAGTCACCTAAAAGATAATTGCAAGTAATCGTCCTTAAGAAGTAGGAATAATAACCTGAAAAATTAGGCTGATAATAATCTGTTACAATATGTTAAAATACACATCCAGTGCAATTAAGATATAGTCTAGTAGTATAAGTTTTTGGGTGTTAAAGGATGGTATTGAGTTTAAACCATACAAAATTGTCCACTAGCTAGAAACATCTGCCAAATCGATTATTTCCTTAAGTGTTTCAAAAATTAATTCATGGAGACCTTATATGTTATTCTATTGTTTAGTTAACAGAAAATAGTTCTTTAATTTTTATTTTCCTGAAAGTGCTTATATATGTTGAATCTTGGTTGATTTATTTGGTTGTCCTTATATGCAGATACCATGACAATGCATTTATTAGCTCGCGAGCATTGCACATTATCAATAAGTTGAATACTTCTGCCACATACAGATTACTAGAGTCTTTCTTTGGTCAACAGGTAAGAAGATTTCCTGAGGCAGAAACTCTAAATTTTCAGCTGCAGTAAAATTATACATGTTATTGTTTTATATCAGAAGAATATGCAAGTCTTTAAGTCTATAAACTTAGGATTAGAAGGCCCATATTCCTTTCAGGTCATCTATGGAATTTGTTTGATTAGGAGAAAGGGATTTGACAAATATGACTAGATTAAGTTACAATATCATAACAAATAAACTATAAACATAAAATTACTGTTAAATTTTGCAATAGTGAAATTCATATAATTTAACAATAAGTGACTTTTTTCTATCTTTCTTATTATTTGATTTTTTTATTAGGAGTATATAAATTAATTTTATACTAGTTGTTTTGGTGTTATGTAGGATAAAATTAATTTAATGGATAACGTAGATAAAAGGTGGATGGGCCTTCGAAGGTCAACTGATGAGTACATACAAGGAGTGAATAAATTTCTTGATAAAGCATTTGAATGAGCTTCTCAAGGAAATCAAATATTATGCCCTTGTAAAGTGTGCGCTAATTATTTTTGGCATCATAGGAATGTGGTGGAAGGCCACTTGATTGTTAATGGTTTTGTTCATGGATACAACAAATGGGTTTTCCACGGGGAAGGATTTTCCTCGAGAAAGACTCGATGCCCAAGCAGTAATGATGAAGGTTCTGACATGTATGACGATATTGATGGATTACTTCATGATACATTTCGAAATATCGAGGATGATTTGGGACATGAAGGAGTGAGGGATGGACCATCAGAAGATGCAAAAAGATTCTTTAAATTAGTAGAAGAAGGGAAAGAAGAATTATATCCAGGGTGTGAGAATTTTTCAAAATTAGGTTTTACGATTCGGTTGTACTTGTTTAAATGCATTCATGGGATGAGTAATGTGGCATTCACAGACTTGTTGGAGTTGTTAAAAGAGGCATTTCCATTTGCTCAGCTACCCGAGTCTTTCTACAAGACTACAAGCATGATAAAAGATTTGGGCCTTCATTATGAAAAAATACATGCATGTCCTAATGATTGCATGTTATTTTGGAATGACAATGTAAATGCAGATACTTGTTCTGTGTGTGGGTCTTCTAGATGGAAGGATGTTGTTAATGTCTTGACTAATAAAAAGACCAAAACCCCTGCAAAAGTTTTAAGGTACTTTCCATTAAAGCCCCGACTTCAGAGAATATTCATGTGTCCCGAAACAGTTGAAGCTATGAGATGGCATGCCACTGAACGACCGAATGATGGAAATATAAGACATCCTGCTAATGGTGATGCTTGGAAGGAATTCGATTCCTTGCACCCTGAATTCTCTAGCGACCCTCGCAATGTTAGATGATTGGGTCTTTCAAATGATGGTTTCAACCCGTTTCGAACAATGAGAATTTCCTATAACACATGGCCTAATGAACTATAATCTATCGCCTTGGATTTGCATGAAGCTAGAGTATATAATGTTATCAATGATTATCCCAGGTCCGTCATCTCCGAGAAATGATATAGATGTGTATCTGCAACCATGAATTGCTGAATTGAAGAAACTATGGGAATTCGGTGTAGAAACATTTGATGCCGAATCCAACCAGATGTTTTAAATGCGTGCAGCGTTAATGTGGACAATTAGTGATTTTCTTGCACTAGCAATGCTTTCTAGATGGAGCACAAAGGGAAAATTTGCATGCCCCACTTGTAATCATGGCACATGTTTTCAATATCTCAAGCATAGTCAAAAGATGTGCTAGAATGTCTTTGGAAAGGGCCAAAAGAAAAGGTCTCGGGTTAACAAGTGTCCATGGAAGAAAAGATCCATCTTTTTTGAACTACCATACTGGGAAACTAACAAATTGAGGCACAATCTTGATCCGATGCACATTGAGAAAAATATATGTGATAGTATTCTTGGGACATTATTGGAGATAGATGAAAAGTCAAAAGATCATGTAAATTCTCGTTACAATTTATAAGAAATGGGAATACGAAAAGAGCTTTAACCAATACAAGATGTTGTAAGTGGAATAATTTCTTTGGCTAAAGCTTGTTTCTACATGAATCCAGAAGACAAGATGCAATTTTGCACTGTCTTTAAAAATGCCAAATTACCAAAAGGTTGTGCCTCGAATATATCACATTGTGTGCATGAAAAAGACATGAAAATATCGGGGTGCAAGAGTCATGATGCTCATTTTATAATGCATTACTTGCTCCAAGTTGCTGTTAGAAAATCATTACCCAAGAATGTTTCTTTGGCATTGATTAGGTTGGGCAACTTCTTTAGAGCCATATGTGCTAAGGTTGTAAGGCGAGAGGATCTTGATAGATTGCAAACTGAAATCAATGAAATTACATGTGATCTTGGAAGGATCTTCACTCCAACCTATTTTGATATAATGCCTCATTTGCCTATTCATTTGGCAAATGAAATTAAGCTTGGGGGTCCAACTCATTGTCGTTGGATGTATTCCACTGAAAGAACCTTGTGCAAGTACAAGGCGTTTGTTCGTAATCGAGCTCATCCAGAAGCATCAATTGCAGAGGGGTTTTTGGCCGAAGAGTGCTTGATATTTTGTTCGAGATACTTCATGATGGGGTAAAGACAAGATTTAGTAGGTACCAAACTGAGGATGATGGGGACATTGAAGGAGCACAATTTTCACCTATATTTCCTAAAATTGGACATCTAAAGAGAAAAGGAAATATTTTCTTCATGGAATTGCAGTTATGTTCTAAGGCTCATAGATATGCTCTCTTCAATACTGAAGATGAACAAGTGGAGGCGTTTATCATGTAATATAAAATATATTATCATCACTTGTATTATAAGCTTTATTTTTTAAGATTTTTAAATATAATTGATATCGACTAATGATTAAATTTGAAACATATGGCTTGCAGGGAACATAAAAATTTAATTGATAATTGTACTAGACCAAATGCATGGGTAAGAGCAAAAAATCGTAGTCGAAACTTTGCCGACTGGTTTAAAGAGAAAGTAAAAAAGCATTGACATGCCCAATCATTTGCGATGGCTAGCTAAAGACCTAATACATTGTCCAAACGATATACTGGATATTTTATCAACGGCTACTTGTTTCATACATTGATGCGGGATGCCCGTTGAAGACTCAAAATAGTGGAGTGACTTTCTCAGCAACAACTGATAGTTTTGCTAGTGCTAGGGACCAAAATCCCATTGATGGAGAGGTTCTCTACTATGGAGCTATTCAGGATATCATTGAGATTGATTATTGGGGCCGCTTTAGTGTTGTACTATTTACATGTGATTGGTTTCGTAATGAAGTAGATGAATATGGGTTAACTTGGGTATACTTTAACCAATTATGTAGTATTGATGACTCTTTTGTGTTGGCATCTCAAGTACATCAAGTTTTTTATGTGGAGGATCCAATCGAGAAAGATGTTTATTATGCAAGAAATAAAGTCCCTGTTGGTTTGTATGATTTGGAGGAAGAGAATATTCCTAATGCTGGGGAGACATTTTGGAGGGAGCCTAATGATAAAGCAGGTCCATCAACTAGATTAGCTGTATTGATTTTAGATGGTCGAGAGAAAATGTACCTCTTGATGTTATTGATATGCCAACTGATGCAAAACATTCACAAGATACAGTTCTGGAAACATCATAAGAGGAGGATGATGTAGATGATACAGATTGGGATTGGATGTCGGCTGATGATTGAGGAAGAAACTTCTGATTTTTATTTGTATTTTTTATCTTCATTGTCTTCTTTCGAACACTTTTTTGTTCTTGTGTATGCTCTGAGAGTTTTTAGTTTGTTTCTGTTTCAAGCTTTTGTAATATGCTAAGTGCTGGAAACTATAGTCCATACATGAAAGCTATTTAAATATGTTATAGTTCAAGCTTAGTTTGTTTCATTCCAAGCTTTTATAATATTCAAACAATTTTTGTTTTAAATTTTCAGTTTTTGCGTATGACCTTGTATGGTGCACTGAATTTTGTACGGACATAAATATAAAAGTGCTGCTAGCATACTATGTCTGATATTGAAACATTTTTTGTGTGCGCATCCGGTGCTTATTGTGCAACAATCTACAAAATAGCATTTGAGTTGTTTAGTGGGTTCTGGTAGGATGACTCATAGAGGTTTGCCTATCAAATGCCTCTAGCCTGGACTGCTGTTGAATGTTGTGTCACTCATTCTCATGTGAAAAGTAAATGAATCAGAATCTGGCATTCACGTTTAACCATTACATGAGCAGATTTCTATAGTTAATACTACCTCTTCAGTTCTATTTCTGTTTTCCCGTTAGTGCATCAATGCTGCTGCTATTGCTGCAACAATGAGATTTTATAGTGTTTCAATGTGGATTTCCTGTTATCCTATAGTTAGCACTGGTTATCTGGTTATCATTCGATTAAAAAACTTGGTTTCAGTTGGCGCTTATGCTGATTTTGCTTAAGTACATGCACAAGACGAGGGTCCATATTGGTCAATTAGGGAAAGAGACATCTGCAAAACTTAAGCAAGGCAGTGAAACAGATCATCATATTGAAGTCAGTGTAAGTGTTAAGAGCTCACCTACTTCCTCTTGCCTTCTGTTTTTGATAACTAATATGCCATTACTTGGAAACCATCATATATGCATCTTTTCCAGCTTACCACTTGAAGCTCAAGTTTACTCTGAAACTATCATATGATGCGCATTGCCATAGTTTACTCTGAACTATCATATGCATATCCTTAACTTATCATATGAAGCTGTACTTTATTTGGAATTCTACTGTTGTTATTTATATAATACCTAATAAAGCTATTTTTATTTGTATTCTTCATCATATTTTGATAGATATGAGTCAAGAAAGACCTTCAAATCCCAAAAGAAAGACAAGCGCAACATACACAAAACATGGAATAATTGCATCTTTGGCAAACCAAATAAGGACTTCGTTTAGCCAAAAGTATGTTGTTCCCGCTAGACAATCAAACAAAGAGCGGCCAAATATTATTGTAGAGAATCTGCCAGGAGAAGTAGCCCATGCACAAACTAGATCAACCACTTTTGCAAAACATGTTGCTCCTGCTAGACAATCAAACAGAGGTCCTCTGAACATCATCGAAGAGAATCTGCGAGTGCCACAATATTCAGAAGTAGCAGCCCATGTACAATCAAGATCAACAACTCCTACAACACAAGTAGTAGAGGAACAAGTAGAGGAACAATCAATTGTATTCTACAACTCTTGTTGAAGATGAACAATGTAACGAACAAGGTAAGAACCTATAGACTTTATCTAAAAATATTTACATCCTATTTCAGTCATAAAAAATGTACCAACAATAGTGATTTGGTGGTTTTGTTTGGTTCGAATAGTTGAAGGCCCTTCTAATCAAACAAGAAAAAGAGGAAAAACAAAGATGAAAAGTGTACATGGACGACATGAGCATAAATTGATTTTACTCAACAACTTCAATCAATCCGTCGGTCCTAGTGAAGCAGTTGTGATAGAGTTTGGAAGTTTCCTCGGCACATTGGTAAGGAATGTGACTCTATGTCCTCTTGATATTTTGGATTGGAGGAAGATGGACACAAAAGAGGATATATGGGAATATACCAAGGTCTGGACTTCTTAAGTTTTAATTTTTGATTGAAAATCTTTCATATTTTCTGCACTAACAGATTTGACACCAATTGTAGGAAAAATATGATATTCCTGAAGCTGCAAAAAAATATACTTTGGAATCTGTTCAAGCTGCCTGGAGAAAGCATTAGAGTAGATTGAAAAAAAAATTACTTTGACCCCTATAAAAGTGATGAAACTCGAATGTTCCCTGAAGATGTTCCAGTTTCTCAGTTTAAGAAACTCCTTAGGTATTGGAACTCTGAGAAACTCCAGGTATGTGACTTTTTACTTGTTCTTCTTTATCTTCTTGAACTACTTCTTAGCAGAATTATGGGCCTGCTCATCGTGCATCTTCAATGTTTCATCGCGCACCTTCTACACCTTCTTTTTCTTCTTCCTTGTTGCTGCCTTTGAAATTGGTGTATTGATCTTTTGTGCATTGGTAGTATGAGCACGTGATTTTTATCCTAAGCAAATTATTCCAAAAGTTTCAAATTAAATAATTTTACAATTTTTAATAATTTTTGTTGCATTTTTTCGTATTAATTGGTGGCATAATAACTCATGTTAAAAAAATATAAAGAATATGCATTAATTCATTTTAGGCTAATTTAAAGAAAATCACAAAATAGTTTCTTTACACTTTTAATTGTTAGTTGTTGCATTATTCTTTAAATGAAATTTTTAGATAATTTTAGGAGTTAAGAAGTTTAATTTTTAATATTATTTAGGTCTTGGTATTAATTTTGCATTTTTATAAAAATCTAGAAAAAAAAATTAATACAAAATATATATGATACAAAAGCAAATGATAAAAAAAAAGGGAATTTGTTCTTAAAAGAATCATTTGGGCCAAATTTAGACAAGCCCAAACCTTCCCAGCCAGACCCACACCCTATCCAGCCCAACACACGCCTAAAACCCGACCCGCCTACCCATTTATCCTTGAAATTAACGGAGGCTTCACACAATAGAGACACGGATTTTGCGTGTCTCTATCCTTCATCACCATCAGCAAAGCTGCCAAGCTACTTGAGGAGGATTCCAGATTTTTTTCGGGGAGAAGGAGGAGAGATTTTCGGAGAAGAAGATGGAGAGAACCAGAAAAATTCGGAGAGAAGAAAATTTCAGAGAAGAAAATTTCAGAGAAGAGAAATTTCAGATTTAAAAATCTAGATTCTAGGGTTCTTAAATTCTTCTGGTTTTTATTTTTTCATTTTTGTTTATCGTTTGTTCTTCTTCCATCTCTTGCCATGGAATTCGATTGAGCGGAGTTGATTTCCGAGTTCGTCGTTGTTCAAACCTCTTATTTCTATTCGGCTGCTACTGATTTGCTGTTCTTCGAGCTTTGATC
>MU781936.1:14722-28510 GCA_026770625.1 Nicotiana glauca
ACATTTACAAATTTTCAAGTAATAGATAAACATGCGCAAATCACGCCGAGGTCGATGGCCCGCTCCAACAGAATGTAAATTGTGCGCTGCCGAGGGTCGATCGGCACGAACCATAGATGCATCTATTATCACCGAGGTGTTCGGCCCGTTCTATAATTAAACACATATCCTGCTCGCGAATCATCCTTGCGACGCAAGCACACATAAAGTACATGCTCAATCAGTCACATAAGAGTTATCGGGAAATATTTATTCAAATAAAACCAATTCCCCTTTAACAATTTAAGAAATGAAGTTTAATTCTTTTAGAAATTTACTTACTAATTCGATGTGAGTTAAGCAATTCAAGCTACCAATGCGTTCACAATTCATCCACGTATACATGCTTTTGAGTCCTAACTACCCGGACAATAGCATAATAGTAGGTACGCACGGACTCTCATCACCTCGTGCGTGTGTAGCCCCCACAAATAGGAGCACATAACCATTTTACTCACCTATGGGGTAAATTCCCCTCACAGAATTAGAAAGGAGACTCACCTCGCTCCGAAGACTTGCAACTGGCATTCTACATCCTTCCGAAGGCTTGAACCAATGCACAATGCGCCAAAACTAGCCAATGATCATACAAATCCATTCATATATGCTCAACTATACCTTACAACTCAATTTATAACCATTCCTAACCCCGAATGAGAAGTTGACCAAAATGCCCTCGGGCCCACATGCCTGGAATCCGAAAATTTTCGAAGATAAAAGTTACCCATGACCTTAGGAACTCAAATATATGATTTTCTCCTAATTCCATACTCAAANGTCACTGTTTAGCACCTCACGCACCTTCCCGTGCTACCGAAACATAGCTGAGCACATAAGCTCGATAAATTCTGAAAATTTCCCCTTTTATTCAAGCAAATAAGCCTTAGGGCCCGATTCTAACACCCGGAATCCTATGCTAGGCCTGTTTTCATCATAGGATCGCCAAATTATTCACCACACGCCGTACCCAACATGACTGCATAACTTACTCATAGGACCACAATAACATTTTTTTAATCAACTTAGCCCAAATTCAACGAATCAGATGCTCCCATTACACCTCATGACCTACATAGCTCTTGCTCTAACCTTTATAACACTAACACGGCGGAAGAGATACGCCGAAATTCTTAACCAACTGCCGAATCAACAANAAAAACCCCAACATTTACTCAAATTCTCATGTCTAATCCTATGGTATAATCTTGCATTTAACTTGGGAATAAGTAAGAGTAGCTTACCTTAACATTGATGGTGAAATCCCTCCTTGAAGCTCTCCAAAAATTTCCCCATTAAGTGAGAAATGAGCAAAAAATGACATTGAGCCCAAATAAATGAAGGCCACTGCCTTCAGTGGTTTCCGCCTATGCGGTTCTGCTTTTGCGGATTCTTGACCGCTTTTGCGGTTCCCGTCCATGCCCAAGACTTTCGCTTCTGCGATGTCTTTCCCACTTCCACGGTCCCGCTTCTACGGACTGCTTGCCGCTTCTGCGTCTCCAAACGACCCCAGGCTTTCCGCTTTTGCGGTCAGACCCACCGATTCTGCGGTTCCGCATCAACGGATCTAGGGCCGCTTCTGCGGTCCTTCCTGCCCCCGCCCTCATCCGCTTCTGCGGTTTCTTCTTCGCTTCTGCGGGGCCCCTTCTGCGGTTCCATTTCCGCAGAAGCGGAAATACCAGATACCAGCAAACCCAGCTCTTTCAAAAATCAAATTTTTGATCCGTTAACCACCCGAAATCCACCCGAGGCCCCCCGGACCCCAACCAATCATACCAACCAATCCCAAAACACGTTACGGACCTGCTTGAGGCCTTAAATCATATCAAACAACACCAAAATCACGAATTACACCTCAATTCAAGCTTTATGAATATTGATGTTTTCAACTTCTATTTCCGATGCCGAAACCTATCAAATCACGTCCGATTGACTTCAAATTTTGCACACAAGTCATACTTGACATACAGACCTACTCCAACTTCCGGAATTTGATTTCTACCCGGATATCAAAAAGTCAACCCCCCGGTCAAACTTTCCAAAAACCTTCAATTTTCTATCTTTAGCCAAATGGCTTCAAAATGGTCTACGGAGCTCCGAATTCACTTTTGATCGTGCCCCCAACTCCAGAATCACTATATAGAGCTATTCACAGTCTCGGAATTCCAAACAGACATTGATAATACCGAAATGCACTTCAAACCAAACTTATAAAATTTCTTCTAAAATACTAACTTCCACAATAGCATCAAAATGCTCCAGGGTTATCCAAACCCCACTCCGGGCATACGCCCAAGTCCAAAATCATCATACGAACATGCTGGAACCTTCACATCCCAATTCCAAGGTCGTTTACTCAAAATTCCAATCCTAGTTTATTCTTTCAACTTTAAGCTTCCGAAATGAGAATTCTCTNAGACAACGAGATGACACCCTGACTACTCCATAAGGAGCGCATTACCGAAATGAACACAACTGGCCTGCTATAAAGCCCAAGTTCACATTTAAATCCATTCACCGACCTCAAGTCGATCCTGATCGTGCCAAACTAGGCCAATAACCTTTTAAAGGTCCATGCTAACTTCCCTCTTCTCATAACACACAAGAACATCCATCATGGCTGGAGCGAACCTGCACAGTCTATAACCCAACAAGCTGAGTGCCCTTCAGGCATAAATTCTCAAATTGATGACATTACCACAATCCTCATACTTGCTTAAATNTAGTTTATTCTTTCAACTTTAAGCTTCCGAAATGAGAATTCTCTTCCCAAATCAACCCTGAACTTCCCAAAATTAAATTCTGACCGCGCGTACAAGTCATAATACCTGAAATGAAGCTGTTCATGGCCTCCGACTGCTGAACGGAGCACTAGTACTCAAAACGACTGGTCGGGTCGTTACACTTCGTCTAGCTTCTCTTTTGTTAGAGTCATATCCCAATTTTAGAACGAGGTTCGGACAAGTTGCAAAGCCGATGAAGCTTCTGTATTCCCGGTACGCTGCCCCCCTCCCCTCGGCTCGAGCTGTCTGCTCGGATAAGCCAGGTCTAGAACAAATAAACCCAGGTTTTTAGACCAAGTATAACATAGCCTCATGCCGGATCCCTAGTAGAAACGCTTGTTTGCATCGTGTGCATTTGACTTTGGGGACTCAACAAAGGGATTGGGTTCGTCTAGAATAGGTGTACCCAAAATCAAAAGACCATCCTGATGCATTTTTGCTTGCTACTTGCACATTTTTTTGAATCGGATTGCATGTTGACCGGCTTCTAGAACAGGAAAAAAAATTGAGAAGAAATCAAACTGAGGTGAGAGAGAGGAAATTACCCGCCTATGAAAAAACCTGGTGCCCAAAATATCCCGAAACTCTGCCAAAATTTTCAAAAGAAATAAAGAAAAATGAGCTATTCCAAATATTTATGCTTTTTGTTGTATCGAAATTGACTGAACTACGCAAGTTTGATTCTCACAAGATGTGGGATACATAGACAACCCTCATCGGGTCCAACTCCATTTTTGCAACAAAAAAAACCAAAAATATATAAAGTATTGTTATTCTGTCATAAATAAATTAGGTAGTGCCGTTCTTGTTTTTGCAAGAATAGCCACCTAAGGTCCCCTTTCTAATGTTTTGATTAATTAGCAAGCACAACCCTAAAATCTTCTTTACTGATGTGCTGAAGGGCTGTATTCACAAAAAGTGTTTTATTTTAAATTGCAACTTTCAAAATTGATATTTTATTTTTCTCTTGAGTCAAAAATAAAATCATGATCTTTTAACCGATCACTATAATTGAATGTGCAGGATGAGCACGATTGAAATGAACCTTTCACAGTCCTTGAGAAAATCCCGTTAGAACTCCACATGTGGTGGAATGATTTAGAAGAAGTCATTAGAGATACTGTGGTAAAAGCTTTGGACAGTCTTGTTTGTCTTCTGAAGATTAAGCCTAGGACGGATATAATTGAGGCTATGATACCTACGCTTGTGGAAATGGAAGGCTATGCTAGTTGTAGTGGAAATCTCAAAAATCAATACCCAGTGGCACCTAGAGCGGTGACTCCTCATAAGTTCTTGGATCTTTTAAGCATCAGTTGGGAAGTTAGAGACGGAAATTTGGCTAAAGGGTTATGCACATTCTACTTCTTGTACCGACGTTACGGGGATCCCCACGGTTTTGAAATCCCAGATACCTGTCTAACTCATTTGGGGAACAAAGATAAATGGGAAGGTCGGCGGGGACTGGCTTTTATAGTGGCATTCCTGGGCATCTTAATTTTCCCAAGAAAGGATGGAAATATAGAATTGGGGCTTGTCGGAATAGCCGACGTCATGACAAAAAGTCTAATGGCACCATTGTACTGATGATCTTAGCAGAGATTTACCGTGATCTAACTATTTGCTGAGAAGGAAGAAAGTTCTTTGAGGGGTGCAATATGCCTCTACAACTCTGGATGGAGGAATACCTCTGCCACCGTCTAGGGTACATGAACTGCATGACCGGTCCTAAATGCATTGAAAAACATGAATACCGGGTGAAGGGCCACGAGTTTCCAGAAGGTACAAAAGCATGGTTCACACTTTTGAGCTCACTGACTGCAAGCCAAATTAAGTGGACATTCGGGTGGCTCTCAGTTAATGAAATCATTTACATATCGGCCGAAGTACATTTTCTTCTATTGATGGGTCTCCAAAGCATTCAACCTTATACCCCACAGAGGGTTTTACACCAGCTAGGAGGGTACCAGACTATCCCGCATAATGAGGATTTGAGTCGGCAGGTCATCGAATTAGGACCAAAAGTTGTTTTCCCAGAAGAATGGTGCATCGAATTTGGCATCAATGTAGGTTCCTAGAGCCAAAGACTCAGGTAGCGAATCGGTCCAAAGGCGAGTTGGAGCCTAGTTACACAACTTGGTATGGTAAGAGGTCTCAAGTCCATCAAGAGCCCAAACGGCCCGCCAAAAGGCCCCATGTCCAACAATTCACTGATGAAGCGCAGGAGCAATAGGATTGGTTGGCAAAAGAGGCAAGCTACAGAGGCACAATAAGCAAATTGGAGGGACAAATACGAAATCTTAAATTTGACAAAAGTGTACAAGCTGCCACTGATGAAAGGGAGAAGAAGAAATTGGATCAAGAAAATAAGGCCCTTCAAGCCCAAATCCAAAAAATAAATATAGTTGCTGAGAATCACGAAAGGAGCTGAAAGGATGAACGACTCATAGATGGTATTAGGAAAAAAATAGCTGAGTGCGACGATGACTTGGAAAAATCTGAGGGTAATCTGGCAAGATCTCGAGCACAGTTAGCGAAGAACACAGAGGGACGAGAAGAGTTTGTCAGGCAACTAAAAAGGAAATATGAGGGAGAAGCCACCAACTTGAAGAAAAAACTAACTACCCTTGAGAACGAAATGGACAAACAAACAAAGAGTTTCAAAGCATAAAAAGAACACTGCTATGCACTGCTTTCTCAGCTAGAAAAAGACCTGCAGCAGCTTCAAGAACAAAGTCATATAGTTGAACAATTTTTAGGGGCCAGATTTCAGCAGATTGGACGGTTGCTTCAAGAGAAGGGTATTATCAGAGAAAGGGTTCGGAGCATTGCAGACTACATTGTGATGACGTGCAATGAGTGTGAGGACATGACCAGGTCCATGTTCTTCGCCTCCATTATGATTTTTGTTCGACAGATCATGGATGGCCTATTTCACCTTAAAAAAGATATGGCGCATAGGCCCGCGGCGAGACCGACTGATGTCCCCCAGGCCCCAGGAGTAATTGAGGCACTTATGTATTCATGATTTTTATTTGAGTCGGTATTTTCGTTTTCTTTGGAGTTTGTTAGTACTTTTTTGAGTCTGTATTTTTATTTTTCTTTTGGAGTCTGTTAGTCCACCTTTCGAGTCTGTTAGTTTTATGATTAATTCTGTAAGAGAAGTCGTTGTAACCAGGTTGTTTTGTTTTATTTTATGAAAATTTTGAAAACCCAAAAAATGTATCTTTCTTTTATTTTACACTTATCTCCCAGAACAACACTTGATCTGATTCATGCGGCGTCATGATACGTAGGCAATATCCATAAGATTCGATCATAACTATGAAATTAAAAAAAAGAAAAAAAAAAGAAAAAAAAAGAAAGCAAGAAAAACTGTGGAAAGAAATAAGTGGCAAAACAAGAGAGGAAAAATGAGAGAATAAAAGAAAAAACAAGAACCAAGCAAAAAAAAGAAGAGAGAGGTTGCAAAATGAAAATTAGTGAAAGCTGAGATGACACAAGCGACCGTTCAAATGCAAACTAAAAATGGTTAGCTGTTTAGGTGCATTACTCCCTCAACATGCGATTGCCTATCTATTAAGCTCTAATCACTAACGAGTTTGCTTGTTGTCATCAAGTACATGCAGGTGGTTAGTTTGTTTGGTATTCTGGCAACTCACTCGTACAACACCAGGTCCAAAGACAAGTTGATCATGGCTGGCCAAGAATTGGATACAAGTGTTATTGATCTGTCAAGGGAGGGGGAAGAGTCTAATGTTAATCTGAAATAGGAGTTGCATAAGTTAAAACACCAAATGGCAGAGATGTACCAGACGTGGATGAAAGGGCATCTACCACCATCATACCCCGCCAACCCTGCTTTCGTCCCGCCACTAGCTCAATCCCAAGAACCTCTCACTGCCGATTCATCTGTAAGCTTCCCCTATTTCCACCACTATCGAGGCACCACTTCCCAAACCAAACAAGCATCACCAGCTAAACCAATCCCATACCCCCTCCACCAGCCACCCCTATTTTCGTGGTACCACCTCCAGCTACACTTCATCGATCCTCCAGCAAGCCTTTGTTCCAGACCCAAGATAACCAATATTATCCCCTAGAGCCTACTTTCAAGGCCCCAGATCATTACTCTTACACTCTTTATTTCGGCCTCCCGGTTGAGATTGAGAAACCACCTAAAAACCCAGAGCAGGAGGAGATATTCAGGAAGGTAAAAAGCTTGGAACAATCGTTCAGAAGCATGCAGGGATTGGGAGGCCAGGTGAGCGTGGCCTACAAAGATTTGGTCTATTTCTTTATATTCAGCTACCTATGGGCTTCTAGATGCCTAAATTTGACCTATATGACGGGCATGGAGACTCGGTGGCCCACCTGAGGGGATTCTGTAGCAAGATGAGAGGGGCAGGCAGAAAAGATGAGTTGTTAATGGCATACTTTAGCCAGAGTCTGAGTGGCGCCGTGCTGTAGTGGTACACTCATCAAGATCATAACAAGTGGTATACTTGGGATGATTTGGCCCAAGCTTTCGCTCGTCATTTCTAGTACAACATCGAGATTGTTCCAGATCGATTGTCTTTAACTAAGATTGAGAAGAAGACTAGTGAAAGCTTCAAGGAATAGGGTTTTCGCTGGAGTGAACAAGCAACAAGGGTTAACCTTCCAATGGAGGAGAACGAAATGGTGGAATACTTTATGCAGGCTTTGGAGCCCACTTACTTCGGCCATCTGATATCGGTCATAGGCAAGTTGTTCAACGAGGTAGTGAAGATGGATGGCATGGTGGAAGAAAGGCTTAAATCAAGCAAAATCATGACCTATTCGGCCATCGAATCAACTACCCAAGCCATTCAAAATGGTACCGGGGGAGTGATTGGAAAGAAGAAGAAAGAAGATATGGCAACAGTTGATTCAGGATCATGGTTTGGACCGAGAGGCCCATCAAACCATTATACCCAGCCTCGACCTCATCATCGAGCCTACACCCAAACTCCATATAATCCACCCCACCATTACTTCCCATCACTAGACCCTCAAATTTTTGTCCAGCACTCCCAGTCATATACTCAACCTCATGCTTACTCACAATGGCGTCCCCCAGTCCTACAAAACACCTATCCAACACCATAAAATGCTTACCCACCCCCACGAGCCTACCACAACCATGCCGGTCTAGGTTTCTGACCAAATCTAGCATTTAAAAATGAGAGGTTGCAGCGGAAGAAAACTTTCACCCCACTAGGGGAGTCTTATACCAGTTTGTTCCAAAGATTGGGGCAATTGGATATGCTGAGGCCAACTGAGTCAAAATTGCCAAACCCTCCTCCAAGAAATCTTGATTACTCTTTAAGGTGTGAATATTATTTTGGTACTCCGAGGCATGATATGGAGAAGTGCTAGCACTTGAAAAATGCCATCCAGGAGTTCATCCACACAAACCGCATTGAAGTCCAAACTTAGGAGGAACCCAACATTAACTAGAACCCATTGCCGACCTATGAGGAAACAAACATGATCTATATAGTACACAAATGGGAGAGCCCAAGAAGTCCTCACAGTCCGTCATGATGATTTCGTCCAGTGAGGCCAAGCCACTCAAAACACCAATGGTTGAAGGATCAGTGAACAAGTTGAGCATGACAAACGGTGAGTCATCTGTGGTAGTCAAGAAAAGATCCCCAAATGATGTTGTAGTAAATAATGATAAGTTAAAAATGGTTGTGCCAGGTTAGGCAAACAAGCCTATCGTAATTGTAAAGGGTGCCCGTACGGACCCTGTCATCATCAAGCCTATAACCCAGTTGCCAGTAGTCAACACCAAGGCTATCCCATGGAGCTATGAATGGGTGATAGTGACCTACAAGGGAAAGGAAGTGAAAGAAAAAGTCAATGAGGCCCAGGGACTAACTCGTTCGGGGAGATGCTTTGCCTCGGAAGAGTTAAGAAAAGCTAAAATATCCTGAGATAATCCAGTTCTAGTAAAGAAAGAAGTCACTGAGGAAGAAGCGGAGGATTTTTTGAGAAAATAAAGGTACAAGATTACTCCATCGTGGAGCAGCTAAGAAAGACGCCCGCTCAGAATTCATTGCTGTCATTGTTGATCCATTTAGATGAGCATCATCGAGCCCTGATGAAATTTCTGAACGAAGCTCATGTCCCCAACAAAATTTTAGTGAACCATTTGGAAAAGATTTCCAACAAAATATTTGAGGTGAACAGGATCACTTTCTCTGATGACGAGTTGCCTATGGAAGATATTGAACACAACAGGGCTCTCTATCTGACAGTAAAATGCGAAGATTTTGTGGTCGCTAGGGTGTGAGTTGACAATGGTTCTAGTGCAAACATTTTCCCTCTCTCTACTCTGAACAAGCTGAAAGTTGATGATGAGAGGATTCACAACAACAACATATGCATCCGAGGTTTTGACGGTGGAGGGAAAGACTCGGTTGGTGATATAGTGCTTGAGTTGACAATAAGATCGGTGGAATTCACCATGGAGTTCCAGGCACTGGACATAGCCCTCTCTTTCAATTTGCTGCTGGGTCAGCCTTGGATACATGCCACCAAAGTAGTACCGTCCACTTTGCACCAGATAGTCAAGTTTGAATGGGATAGACAGGAGATTGTCGTGCATGGTGAGGAGAATTTGTGTGCTCACAATGATGCCTCTATCCCGTTTATTGAGGCTGAAGATGACAAAGGGCCTTGGGTCTCTCCAGAAGGGAAATGTGTTCCAACTCCAAAGATGGCCTCTACATCCATCATGGTGGCCTCTAAAATGCTGAAAAATAGCTTTGTGCCAGGTAAAGGTCTGGGTGCATCCTTGCAGGGTATCGTAAAGACGGTGTCCCTCCCTAAAATTTAGGCACGTTCGGTCTTGGATCAAACCTACAACGGCAAATGTAAAAGGGCTAAAAGGTTGAAACGGAAGGCGTGGGCACTTTCGAAGCCTATCCCACATCTCTCCAGGTCTTTTGTCAAGCCCGGTGCCAGGAAACGCCCAATGACAACAGTTCCAAGTTATATGGTTGACATTGATGAAGAGTTAATTGAAAGGTTATAGAGGTTGTTTGATGGTGTAAACATGGTATAAGTTGGAGAAGGCTCTAGCAAAGTAGATGTGCAGTTCGTCGGGCCGAATGTAAAGCTTAACAATTGGAAGGCTACTCCTCTCCCTGCTCGGAAGTAGTCTTGGTAGTTTGTTTTGTTTTCCTATCTATATGGGTCATTCCAGGGTTGTGACCCCGATTTTTATTTTTCGCTTGTTGATGTACAAACCCTGTTATCCTTTAATTTCTATGAAATGCAATTTCCCTTTTCCACCATTCCTGATAGTTCTTATTTTGTTTTTCTTTCCTTCTTTGTACAATTCTTTTTATGTTGGTTTCAATGACATGACATGCATCAGAAATCTTCATCTGAGTCTTAAAAGTCAATCTAACTATGAAATAATAATCTAAGAAATAGAGTGTGATGATGAAATAAAATATGATGAGGATGAAGCATTTGAAGAAATTAGTAAAGAGCTAAGTCACTTTGAAGAGAAACCCAAGCCTAATTTGAATGAAACTGAGGCAATCAATTTAGGGGATCCGAATAATATTAGGGAAACCAAGATAAGCTTACACTTGGAGCCACAAATCAGGGAAGAAATAATCAAAGAATTGTTTGAATATAAAGATATTTTTGCATGGTCATATGATGACATGCCGGGTCTAAGTACTGACTTGGTGATTCACAAATTTCCCATTGACCCGACATTCCCTCCCGTCAAGCAGAAGTTGAGAAAGTTCAAAGCTGACATGAGTGTGAAGATAAAAGAAGAAATCACCAAGAAGTTGGATTCAAAGGTCATTTGGGTCACACGATATCCCACTTGGTTAGCTAATGTTGTGCCAGTGCCAAAGAATGACGACAAGACCAGAGTGTGCGTTGATTACAGCGATCTCAACAAAGCAAGTCCAAAGGATAATTTTCCATTGCCAAATATCCACATTCTGATTGACAACTGTGCTAAACATGAGATCGATTATTTTATGGATTGTTATGCGAGATACCACCAGATTTTGATGGATGAAGAGGATGCAGAAAAGATAGAATTTATCACACCATGGGGGACTTATTGCCATCGGGTAATGCCATTCGGTTTGAAAAAAGCTAGGGTAACCTACATGAGGGCAATGACTATTGTATTCCTTGACATGATAACAAGGAAATTGAGGTTTATGTGGATTATGTGCTCATAAAGTCAAAGCAACAGGCTGACCATGTTGGAGATTTGAGGAAGTTTTTCCAAAGGCTTCAGAGATACAATCTTAAGCTTAACCCCGCCAAGTGCGCATTTGGTGTTCTATCCGGAAAACTGTTGGGATTCATAGTCAACCATCGAGGCAATGAGTTGGACCCGTCAAAGATCAAATCTATCCAAGAATTTCCACCTCCAAGGAACAAGACTAAGGTGATGAGTTTGCTCTAGCATTTGAACTACATCAGCAGGTTTATTGCTCAACTCACGACAACTTGTGAACCCATCTTTAAGTTGCTAAAGAAGGATGTTGCGGTCAAATGGACTGATAAGTGCTAGGAGGCATTCGATAAGATCAAAGGATACTTGTCAAACCCACCTGTGTTGGTCTTGTCGGAACACGGGAGGCCTTTAATTCTTTATTTGACAGTTTTTGACAATTCATTTGGCTGTGTATTAGGTCAACATGACATCACTAGAAGGAAAGAGCAAGCCATCTTTTATCTCAGCAAGAAGGTCACATCCTATGAGGTTAAGTAAACTCACCTTGAAAGGACATGTTGCACCCTAACTTGGGTAGCATAGAAGTTGAAGCATTATTTGTCATCCTACACTACTTACCTCATCTCTCGCCTGGATCCTTTAAAGTATATCTTTTAGAAGCCCATGCCCATAGGGAGGGTCGCAAAATGTTAAATCTTGCTCACAGAGTTTGACATTATCTATGTGACTCGGACCGCAATGAAAGCCCAAACATTGGTCGAGAACCCGGTCGATGAAGAGTATGAACCATTGAGAACTTATTTTCTTGATGAAGAGGTGATGCATATTGACGAGATGGTACAGGTTGAAAAAAACTAGGTCGGAAACTTTTCTTTGATGGAGCTACTAATATGATATGCATCGGGATAAGGGCCATACTTATTTCCATCACCACACAGTTATGGCTCAGCTTTGTTTCTATTGTACCAACAACATGGCCGAATACGAGGCATGCATTTTGGGTTTGAGGTTAGCAATAGACATGGGCGTCCAGAAAGTTTTGGTCTTGGGAGAATCGGACCTTCTGGTGCACCAAATTCAAGGAAAATGGGAAACACAGGATTTAAAGCTCATACCGTATCAATAATGTTTGCCTGATCTTTGTCAACGGTTTAGATCAGTAGAGTTCAGGAATATTCCAAGGATCCATAATGCAGTTGTCGATGCTTTGGCTACCTTGGCGTCAATGTTGCACCATCCGGACTTATGTCGACCCTCTACATATTAAAGTTCGTGATCAATATGCCTATTGTAATATGGTTGAGGAAGAACTTGATGGTGAACCATGGTTCCATGATATTAGGGAGTACATCATAATGGAGGTATATCCGATACAAGCCACAGATGATCAAAAGAGAACAATTTTATGTTTGGCTAGTGTATTTTTCTTGAGCGGAGAGATCTTGTACAAAAGAACTCCAGATATTGGGCTGTTGAGGTGCATCGATACCAAGCAAGCCATGACTATCATGACCAACATACATTTCGGAGTTTGAGGGCTATATATGAGCGGATATGATCTGGAAAAGAAGATTCTTCGAGCAGGGTATTATTGGCTCACCAAGGAACAAGATTGCATCACCTTTGTGCATAAGTGTCATCAATGCCAGATACACGGAGACTTGATTCATTCTCTGCCATTTGAGTTGCACACAATGTCCACACAGTGGCCTTTTGTTGCTTGGGGCATGGATGTCATTGGACCAATTGAGCCTGCGGCATCAAACGAACACAGGTTCATTCTGGTGGCCAATGACTATTTCACTAAATGGGTCAAAGCTAAAACTTTTAAATCTGTGACCAAGAAGGTAGTGGTCGATTTTGTTCATTCAAATATCATTTGTCGGTTTGGAATCCCAATGTTAATCATCATAGATAATAGTGATAATCTTAACAATCATCTAATGAAAGGGTATTTCAACAGTTTAAGATTACACATCACAATTCCACCCCATACCGCCCCAAGGCAAATAGAGCAGTCGAGGCAGCCAACAAAAACATAAAGAAGATACTTCAGGAAATGGCGCAGGGTTCCGGGCAATGGCATGAAAAGTTGCCCTTTGCTTTTTGGGTTATTGCACTACTGTTCACACTTTAGTAGGTGCAACCCCTTATTTGTTAGTATATGGCACTGAAGCATTGATACCCACGGAAGTTGAAATTCCATCCCTTCGGATTGTTGCTGAAGCCAAAATTGATGATGATGAGTGGGTCAAAACCCGTTTGGAGCAACTAATTTTGATTGATGAGAAAAGATTGGCAGCAGTGTGTCATGGCTAGTTGTATCAAAAGAGAATGGCAAGAGCATACAACAAGAAGGTGCATCCCCGGAAATTTGAAGTGGGTCAACAAGTATTGAAATGCATCCTTCCACATCAAGCTGAAGCAAAAGGCAAGTTCGCCCTAAATTGGCAGGGGTCGTTCATCATAACGAGAGTGTTGTCCAATGGTGTTTTGTATTTAACAGATATAGAAGGCAAATGTGTAGATATGACTATTAATTCTGATGCAGTCAAAAGACATTATATATGATGTCTTTGGTTTAAATTGTGTTTGTTTGTACTTAACATATTTTGAATATTGGAATGACGAAGGCGTTTTATTCTGCTATGTAAACAATTTACCCTTTGTTATCCCTTTGAGCCTTATTTATTTTCTTTCATCCCCCCCCCCCCCCTTTTG